>ML994688.1:346570-517062 GCA_010093925.1 Zopfia rhizophila CBS 207.26 | reverse complement strand
AATAATAATAATAATAATAATAATAATAATAATAATAATAATAATAATAATAATAATAATAATAATAATAATAATAATAATAATAATAATAATAATATGTATAATAGTAGTAATAGTAATACTAATAAATATAATAACTATAATAATAGCTATAAATTTAAGGAAAAAGGTAATAAATTTTATAGTAATAACTTTTATAATAGCTTATATAATGCAGTAAGATAAAGAAAATATTTATATTATAAATATAAGCTAAATTATATAGTTAGAGCGCTGAAGTAAGTCTAGTAAAAGTTTTTAAACTTTATAATTATATAAACTAAGATAAAGCAGGATGATGATCTCTAAATTTATTATAAATAATATTATAAGTATAAGTAATATTATACCGTACTATATAAAGCTTTAGACCTTTTTTATAAGAGGGATATATATTAAGCTTAGCTAGATATTAATTAGTATATATTAGAGCTTAACATTTTTATTATAAAGTTATTTTTTAATTAATTTAACTCTATTATAAATCTTATAAAGATAGACTACTTATAGACTGTGGCTATTATTTAGAATATTATACCTACTTAATATACGCTTATAATAAGTATTATAAGTAATAAATATATTAGCTATTAAATTTACTCTATAAAGAACTAGACTTTAGCCTATAAGAGGTGTTTATTTACTATTACTAGTATAGTCTATTTCTTTTAAGCTAGAAATACTTCTAATTATTTATCTTTATCTCTAGACCTGTATCTCCTTAGTTTAGGTGTATATTATTAAATAATAAAGATACTATTTAGACTTAATATTTATCACAGCTATTACTATATAAATAGTTTAATAAATAAAATAGCTAATAATATAAGAAAATATTCTTAATATATTATATTTCTATAAACTTTTATAAACTCTTGTGTCCTTTTTGGCTAGTAAAAACTAATTATATATAGAACTAACTTAAGCTACTAGCGGATAATCCATAAGTAATATTTATATATAATAATTTAAATATAATAGAAATAAAGTATAATAAAGAGACTAGATATATTAAAAAAATGCTATTAGTAACTATTATAGCTTTTATTATTTATCTAAAGTTACTAAATACTAAGCTTAAGTAATTTATATATAATTTAACTATTTTTTTAGAGTATATAAATATTATAGCTACCTCTTTAGTAGGTATTAAAATAGATTTAGATATCTTAAAAAGCCTTATTACTAATACTATTAAAAGAATATATATATTAGGTATAAATTAAGTATTTAGAGGTAATAATTATAACTGCTATTTTATCTTCCTAACTATCTTATATATTTCAGTATAAAAAACTAAGTTCTAGTAGTTTAGTACTATTTTTAAGAATAAAAGTACTATTAAAGAAATTTATAATATTTATAAAAATATTTTTTTTATATAGCTTGGACTATAGGCGCCTGTTGGTCCTACTAGTTAGAATAATAATTTCTATAAATATCTTTTCCTTATATATAAAGACTAGTTTATTATATATTATATTTAGTCTATTCAGCGCAAGCAGACGTATATTAGTTTATTATATAATAAATAATAATAGCTTCTTAGTATTTTTATATAGTTTTATATTTAAATAAACTTATTAAATACTATTATCTGTACTTATTAGGTGTTCTCTAATAATAATAAGAAGACCTATTATACTATTTAAGCTAGTAATACTATATAGAGTTATAATTAAACTAGCTAGAATAATATTAAGTATTATTTAATAAAGCTAATTATTATATAAGGCTTTACTATACGTATTATTATACTTTTTTATATAGCTATATATTATTAAGGTTATCTTCTAGAATTAAATTCTAACTCTCTTAAACGTATAAAGTTTGTTAATAATACTATTAGGCTTCTTTCCCTAAATTAGTTTCTCTAGCTTATTAAGGATATTTATATTATTACTTTAATTAAAAAAGCCTAGAGTATTAATAGACTAAATATTAAGTTCTAGACTATATATTATATGCTATAGGAGATTAAGCTTTTCTTAATTATATAATATATTATTAAATATAATAATATTAGTCTACTCTGGCGTTTAGTAGATTTATTAATAGTATTCTTTTTTAATATAGCTTAATATAACTATAAGTACAAGATACTATATTATTATTAGTATTTCTTAAAAGTTAATATACTAGAGTTATAGCATGCTATACTGGTTTCTAGATTTATAAACTAACTAGAGTAGGAATCTATATATAAGCTAATTAATTTTAGTCTTAAGTATTTAAACTATAGCTATAAGCTTAATATTAAGAACTATAAAAACTTAATTTATAACTTTAAAACTATTTTTAATTAAGTTTATTTTTATAACACTTAGATTAGAATACTGCGCATTAAGATAGAAAGTACTTTTAATAAAAATTTACTAAATATATATACTTCTACTACTACTATCTTAGATATGTTTTTTTTATTTAGATATTATTTATAAAGAATCTTATTAAGCTATAAGATTTAATATAAATTACTAAATTATAGCTTTTTAATTCTTATAATATTCTAAGAGTTAGTATGGACTTATTTAAAGAGAAAATTATCTAGTTTAACTAGTAATATATTTATCTACCTAGTTTATATTATAAACGGTAATAGGATGATTAATAATTTAGTTAAGAAAATAACTATACTTAAAGAGCTAATAAAACTAGCAGTAACAGCTAATAAAGCTTTAAAATAAAAATATATATTTAAGCTTAAAAGAAAGAATTATAAGTAAGTATAGGACATGCTAGCATAAACTAAAATATAAGCTAAAAAATAAGAATAAAAATATAAAATCATATAGGGAGATTTAGAGCATCCTATTACATAATAAAAAGACTTAGTAAATAAAGAGAGAATAAGATAATAGAATCTCTAGTAACTCTAGTAGTCTTTAATAGTATTTAATATACTACTAATAAGTATATAATATACACATAGGGGATTTACTATAAGTATGGGGCATTAAACAGCTTATAGTTACTTTTAATTTTTTATAGTTACTCTAAAATTAAGATTTATACCTTAAGTGAAATAGTTTAATACTATTTTATTAAATCTTAACTTATTATATTACTTCTTTTATTTTAACTAAGTTTAATTACTTTCTACTAAGTCTAATAAGCTATCTAATTAGGACGTAAGGGAACTAATTAATATTATATAATTAGTTAGATAACTAGTTACTAGTTTAATATTATATTAGTAAGTTAGTAATCTATAATATTATAATTATTATCTTAAAAAAGTAAAAGAAGTAGTTAGATAAATTCTAATAACTAATTATTAAATATTTATAATAACCTACTATAAGGACAAACAGGAACTTTATTTATTAGAAAAAAGTAATAGTAAAAAGAAAGTTATAGTAGGATCTTTATCTATAACTAGAAATATATTTAAAGAAACTAAAAGTATATAATAAATCATCTAAGAATAAAAAGTAGCTATTATAGAGTTATATAATACCTTAATAAGTCTATAACAGTAAGTTAAAATAAATTAAGGGAAAAAAATAGTAAAAATATAGTCTCTTAAGAAATTTAATAGTAACTAAAATAAACTTAAAATCTTTATGGCAATAATAGACCTATACTATTATTTTAATTAAAAGTTATTTCTAACTAATTAGGATTAAATTTTAGTGGCTGGTATAAATATAATAGATAGAGCTATATAATAGTTTAAATTACTAGTAAGAAATTACCTAGCCAACAGAGACCCTAACCTGGGAGTAGTAGAATTAATAAACTATAATAGTAACATATAATAAACCTTTAAAAGTTATAAATATTTTAAATAAGAAATAATTATTATTTTTAGAGAAATTAATAAAGAGACTAAAGTAATTTAGAAGCTTTAATAGCTTAAGTAATAGATATTAGCAGCTAATTATATAGCAGAGTTTAAATAAATTTAATTATAACTTAATTAGATAGACTAACTATTAGTTATAATATACTATAAAGAATTAAAGAATAGAATTAAAGATAAGATCTCTAGAGGAAAGCGGCTAAGTATTTTACTTAAAATTATTAAATAAATAGTAACTATTAATAATTACTAGTATTAATAAGAGTAGAAGAAAAAAGCACGTGGAAGACCAATAATCCATATATCTAAAAAAAATAAAAAAAATAATTAAATTTATGATGAGATAGATATTGATATTAAATAGATATTTATTAGAAAAAAGTAAAGAAAATAAGTTAAAGAATAAATAGAACGCTACACACGTAAGGCTTGTTTAGAATATAAAAAATAAAAACACTTTATTAAAAACTATAAATAATAATAATTAGATATTAAAAAAGCTTATATTTAGACTAAGGCACTAAAGAAAATTAAGGTAGCTATAGTTTAAATAGAATAAATATAAGATATAATAACACAAGAGACTATCATATAATAAATTTAGAAAAAGTAATATTAAATCTATAGAAGTTATATATATCTTAGGTAAGAATATAAAATACCGTATTAATAGGTTAAAAATTATTTAGTAGAATAATTTAATAATATAATCACTATAATATAAGAAGCAGTAGTTTAATAATATAATACTAAAACCAAAAAGAAAACATAATAATTCTATAAGATTATAGAATAGGAAGGCGGATTCTTCTGGAAAGAAAACTAGAAATTCAAACAAAAAAAGAATTATAAAATAGAAAAAGAAAGAGAATTTATGTTTATAATAATTATATAGTAAGTACACTAGAGATACTATTAGATATATAAATTAAAATATTACTAAAGAGAATACTATATTACTAGACACTAGGAAGTTATTTTAGAAGACAGAATATATAAATACTAATAAGTATTATAGTTAGTAGGAAATAAGTAGTATAAAGGACTAAGTAAATAAAAATTAGCTATATAGATAAACGAAATCTATAAACAAATATCTATATTAGTTGTAATTAATATAACGTACTATTATCCCATCAGACATCTAAAACTAGGGTAGAATTTAAATAAAAAGAAAAAAGAAATCTTTTTATTAATTCTGTAAATATAAGATAACGACGCCATAGATAGGGTAATAAAACAGAAGTACTAGATATATATAATACTAAATTATATAGAAATAGACTATAAATAGAACAAACATGCTATATATATTAAGAAATTAAAAATAAGAAAAATACTACAGTAACTAGCTAATAAGAAAGAATTTAATCTATAGTAAGAACTAGTTTATATAGACTTAGAAGATAAACTATAGAACCTAAGTACAAATTAATATAAGTAATTATTATAAAATAAGTGCTAAATAGGATGTTGATTATATTAAACTAAATATTATTAAAAAGAATAGTTAGCCACAGAGTCGCATAAGAAACTCATATATTAAAAATATTTTTTAGAATAGAAATACTAGGATTATAGAGAATAAGCTAAAAATATATATAAATACTTAATAAAAAAGCATGCTAACTCTAGAAATGTCTAATTTATAGACTTAAAAAGAAAACACTAAAGAAGTAACTGCCACTTAAGAGTTAATTATAGATAAAAAACTAAAAAACTAGTAGACTATAACTAAGCTACTGAAGGGCTAAGAACTTAAGATTAGAAAAAATATAATACTTATATATATATAACTAAACTAAAAGAGATAACTATTTTCATAAGTGAGTAGACACCTTAAGTAAGTAGGCACCTTAAAAACTCACCAAAAATTTAAGAATTCGCACCTCAATATCTCAACAACCACATTATAATAAATTCTAAAAATGTAATAGGTTATTTATAGTGCTTAGAAATAGAGATTTTTTAATTTTTAAGATCTAATAATTAATAGCTATTAAGATAGGAGGTTTTTGGCCCCTAAATTGTTAAATATTTACCTTTTCTTAAATATCTAGTTTACTACTAATTTCTAGCATTTAAGAGTTTAATACTCTCTTTTTAGAAGCACTATAAATGGCCTATTAAATTTTTAGAATTTATTATAATGTGGTTGTTGAGATATTGAGGTGTGAATTCTTAAATTTTTAGTAAGTTTTTAAGGTACCCACTCGCTTAAGGTACCCACTCACTTATGAAAATAGTTATAAGAATAAGCTATATATAGATATATATATTAATAGTAATTAAATACTAGCGCTTATAGACAGTGGGGCTAGCAAGATACTTATATTAAATAAATAAATATAAAGATATTAAATACTAACTAGAGTTTTAGATAAATCTATGTAAGTAAGACACGTAGATAATAGTCTAATAGTATTTAGAAAAAGTCTAATTAATCTTAAAATACGAAATATAACTATTTGAGTAGCAGGTTACAGAGATAACTATTATATTAAAATTATAAATCTAGGTAATAAGAATTTTATCCTAGGATAAGACTAGCTAGCATGATGGAATTTAATTATTTATTAGAAAAGAAAAACCATAGAAATCAGAAATAACTACCATATATAATAATAATAAGCTATAATATAGATAAAGAAAATAATACTTTATAATACCACGTTTATTATACTAAAAGAATATTAGAAGGAATTTAGAGAGTAGTTCTTTAAAAAAGCTAAAAACTAATTACTAGAATACTAGGACTAAGACTATAGAATTACGTTTAAGAAGGAAATAGATTTAAAACCAGGATTACTATACCAGCTATCTATTAATTAATAAAAAGAGTTACAACAGTATCTGAATAATAATCTAAAAAAGAAATATATTTAAATAAGTAAAAGCAAAATAGCATTACTAATACTCTTTATATTAAAAAAAATAGTAAGTTATGATTATGTGTTGATTATAAATACCTTAATAAAGCTATAGTAAAAAATCATTACCTAATATTATTAATATTAGAACTTATAAATAAACTCAGAGGAGCTAAATAGTTTAGTCTCTTTAATATTAAAAATAAATATTATTAAATATAAATAGCTAAGGAACACGAATAGATGATAGTATTTAAAATAAGATATAAATTATTTAAATATCTAGTTATGCTATTTAGACTTATTAATGCACTAGTAATATTCTAGATAATTATTAACTATATACTAAGAGAATACCTAGACATATTTATAATAGTATATTTTAATAACATGCTTATATACATAAATAAGATGCTAAAAGAATATGTTAAGTATACTAAAAGAGTATTATAAAAGCTTAAGAAACACAAGTTATATATTTAAACAGAGAAATGTGTATTCTATAGGATAGAAATTAAATTCTTAGAATACTTAGTATTTTAAAATAAAATAGTAGTTAATTTAGATAAAACTAAAAATATTTTATCTTAGCTAACACTAATAAACACAAAAGAAGTTTATTTTTTCTTTAGATTTATAGGGTTCTGTAGATAATTTATTAAGGACTACTTAAAAATTATATTACTCTTAATAGAATTACTTAAGAAAGATTAATAATTTAAGTAGAAATAATACAAAAAAAAAGACTTTTAAAATACTAAAGGAAAAATTCTAATAACCACTAATATTAAAGATATTTAATTTATGACTTTAAATAGAGATATATATAAATACATTAGACAGAGCTACTAGAGCTATTTTATTATAAGTATAAAATAATAAATAAAAATATTTAATAGACTTTTTATCTCATAAGCTTATAACTACTGAGTTAAATTATAATATTTATAATAAGAAATTATTAGTAATAGTTTAAGCATTTAAAAAATAGAGATACTATTTGGAAGAAGCTAAGTACTAGATTATTATATATTTAAATTATAAAAACTTAACGGTATTTATAATAACTAAGAAGTTAAATTAATAGTAAGTTAGATAATAAGAATTAGTTTTAACCTTTAACTTTTAAATACTTTATAAATTAGGAAAAGAAAATACAGCGGTTAACACATTTAGTTAATAAGTAAACTATATAAGAAATATACTAAAGATTTATAATATAATACTTAAATAAAAATAAGACAGATCCTTAGGAAGCTTATAGCTAGATATTAAGATAATAGTTATTATCAAAAACACCTAAGAAAAATAAATAAGGGATTTTAATAATAGATAACTATAATAGAACCTAGACTAAGAAATAATTTATATACTAAATATATTATAGACTAAGTTTATTAAAGACTAACACTCAGCTAAAATATATAGACATTAAGGAATTAAAAAAACTATAGAATAGATCAATAGGCATTTTTGGATTCCTAGAATATAAAAAAAAATTAGAGTTATTCTTTTAGAATGTATTAAGTATAAAAAGAATAAAGTAGTAAAATATAAGAAATATAAACTTATATAACTAATTCCTTCACCAAACCTACTATAGGAATTAGTTATAATAGACTTTATTACAAGAATACTAATAATAACCACCTTTTAAGGCTAATAGTATGATATGATATTAGTTATAGTAGACTAATTTATAAAGTACATATACTTTAAACTAATATATATAGAGATTAAAGTAGATAAATTAGTAACTATACTCATTAAACTACTAATAGCATAATATAGACTGTTATAAGAATTTATCATAAATAGAGATAAATTATTTATATTAATATTTTAAAAGATGTTTATAGGGAAGCTAGGGGCTAAATACTACCTCTTAATAGCTTTTTACCTATAAATAGATAAACAAACAGAATAGATAAACTAAACACTAAAATAATGTCTATAAATATATGTTAATAAATAATAAGATAATTAGGTTAACTTATTACTAATAGCTAAGTTTATATATAACTCTATAAAGTTATTAACTATAGGAAAATTACTATTTTTTATAAACTATAGTTATAAGCCTATAGCTTATTAAGAACTATAAAAGTTAAACAAAGTATTAGAATTAGTAAGAACAAAGGTTAAGAAGTTATAATAACTTTATTAAGAAATAGTTAAGAAGATTAACTAGAAAGGAGACCTTAGTAAGTAATAGAAAGATAAATCTAAAGTTAAGAAACTAATCTTTAAAGAGAGAGATAAAGTTTTTCTATTATAAAAAAATCTAGAAATAAAATAACCATTAAAAAAACTAGATTATATTAAATTAGGACTATTTAAGGTTAGATGATAAATAGAATTTATAAATTACAAACTATAACTACCTAAGAACATAAGGATTTACTTAGTTTTTTATATTTTAAGATTAGAACCAGCACTATAAAACGCTAAACTATAAATAAGACTTAAACTTAAGAAAGACACTACTAAGTACAAAGCTTAATAAATTTTAGACTATTAGTAGTTTAGATATTAGTAGAAGTATTTAGTCAGATAAAAAAACTACAGACCTAAAGATAATATATGGGAACTAGTTAGAAACCTAAAAAATAGTTTAAAGCTAATTAACTAGTACTATTAGATAAACCAGAAAAAGCTTACTTTAAGGTTATATCCTAGAAATAAGGTAACTATAGGACATTCTAATTAAAGCTAAAAGATAAGAAAGAAGAAGTAATAGGCTAAGAAGAAGCTTAAACTATAGATTATAATATATAAGTTTTTTAATTCTAAGAATAAGCCTCTTCTTCCTTAAGAGCTTAGACTTTATGAATTAAAGTTATCTCTTAATTAAATATTTCCTTCTCTTTTGAGTCTACTTGTGTAAGTTTATGATAAAGTTATAACTCATAAGCACAGAATTCAGAACACTAATTCTTAATAGAATTAAGCTAATAATAGAGCTTTACTTTATCATGGTTAAAATAATTTTATTCTGATTATAATATAATCAGGTTATACTTCACGTTATAGCTAGTATAAACTAAGTAATAATTAGAACTTAAATTCATAAAATAATTATTACCTTAATAAGAATAATTTAAGTAAGATGTTAGTATATAACGGAGTTTGTTATAAATCTAAGAAGCTAGGCGGTAAGCACGTATTAGAGATAACTTAAAACATATTATTATTAAAAAGCTAGGCAGGAAAGAAAGGAAGCTAAAAGTCTTATAATTTAAAACATAAAGTAAAAAACCTACTGCCTTTATACTACTTATAAAAAAGAAAAACTATCTTCTAAGACAAAGACTTAAAAGAAAGGGATAGTATTATAAACAGTAACAGAATAATTAATAATTTAGTTAAGAAAATAACTATACTTAAAGAGCTAAGGGAACTAACAGTAATAGCTAATAAAATTCTAAAATAAAAACATATATTTAAGCTTAAAAGAAAGAATTATAAGTAAGTATAGGATATACTAGCATAGACTAAAATACAAGCTAAAAAGTAAGAATAGGAATATAAAACTATATAGAGAGATTCAGAGCATTCTATCACATAATAAAAAGACTTAGTAAATAGAGGGAGAATGAGGTAATAGAATCTCTAATAACTTTAGTAGTCTTTAGTAGTATTTAATATACTACTAATAAGTATACAATATATACATAAAGAATTTATTATAAGTATAAGACATTAAATAGCTTATAGTTACTTTTAATTCTTTATAGTTACTCTAAAATTAAAATTCATATCTTAAGTAAAATAGTTTAATACTATCCTGTTGAATTTTAATTTACTGTATTATTTCTTTTACCTTAACTAAGTTTAACTACTTTCTATTAAGTCTAATAAGCTATCTAATTAAGACGTAATGAAACTAATTAATGTTATATAATTAGTTAAATAACTAGTTACTAGTTTAACATTACGTTAGTAAGTTAGTAATCTATAATAGTTTACTTAATATATTCTACTTATTAGCTAAATTAAATAACATTAATGAGTTTATAAATATTAGTAAATATACTACTATTATTAGAGAGAGATTAGATATAGCTATAAATCTAATCTTTAATATTACTTTTATAAAGTCACGGCTAGGTACTACTATTATATAAAGTATTTTAAAAAACTACTATTATATATAGCTTTTAATTAGTCTAGAAGTTTATAAAAGTTTATAGAAGTTTCTAGGAGTTTTTAGAAACTTAATTAATATATATTAATATAATTTTACGTCTCGCCCTTTTAACTGCTAATTAGAGACTAGGATTTTTATATTATAGGCTAAATAAAAAATACTATACTCTCTTAAATAAAAAAGTAAATAAACTTCTATAAACTTTTAAACTAACTAGAGGCCTAAATTTTTAGACTATAGATTAAATAAAAAATACCATAGTCTCTTACTAGTAGATAAGAAAATAAATAAACTTTTATAAACTTTTAGGCTAATTAGAGATTAGAATTCTTATACTATAAGCTAAATAGAAAATATTATAACCTCTTACTAATAGATAGTTTAACTTCTATAAATAAATATATTTTTATTTAGATAATAGCTAACTCTATAATATATAATACTAGAATTTTTATAGTGTTTTATAGCTTAGCTTTTTTAAAATACTAACTATTATTTATAAGAAACGCTATTAATCTAGCTAGCTTAAGGTTAAAGCTTATTTATAAAGAATATCTTACAATTAGGCTCTTTTAAGATACTAATTATTATTCATAAAAAACGCTATTAATCTAATTAGGTGAGATTAAAGCTTATTTATAAAAAACATACTATAAAAGTTACCACTTCCGTGTATATAGCTTACAGAAATTCTAAAAACTCTAAAAACTCTAAAAACTCTAAAAACTCTAAAAACTCTAAAAACTCTAAAAACTCTAAAAACTCTAAAAACTCTAAAAACTCTAAAAACTCTAGAAACTCCTAGAAAATTAATAATGCTGTATAATATTAGTATTTTTATAATATCTTATAGTTAGACTCTTTTAAGACACTAACTATTATTTATAAAAAGTACTATTAATTTAACTAGTTTAAGATTAAAACTTATCTATAAAAAATATTTTATAATTAGGTTTTTTTAAGATACTAATTATTTTTCGTAAGAAATACTACTAATTTAATTAGGTAAGATTAAAACTTACCTATAAAAATATACTAGTTACTATTATAGCTATTATTTTTATTATTTAGATTATAACTTATACTGCTATTTCTATCTCTTTAGCTTCTAATAATAGTCTACTAAACAAATTATACACTACCAGTAACCTTAGATTAGGAGGTAATAATAATAGTAAGTAGTTTTAGTTTTTTTTATATTTCTACTTTAATAAACTACATCTACTAAAGTAAGTAGTTATATAATAATAGGTATAAATATTTCTAGACTAACTTATTTATTAAGTATTTTACTTAGAGTATACCTAACACTTTTAGTTTTTAATTTAATAGGTACTATACTAATAGTTACTAACTAGTTACTTATCTAATTCTATCTTTATAATCTAGCTAATATGGCTTTAGTTTCTTTTCTTATTAGGCTTTATAGCCTTTAAATTAGCCACAATCCACAACCACTACTTTTCTTATATAATAAAAGTATAGGTATTAGTTGTTTTACTAGTAGTAACTTAATTCTATAGTAGACAGGCAGCGTTTGTATGCTGTATAAGTAATAGAAAAAAGAAAATAAACATAAGTACAAATATAGACAGTAATAGTAGTAAAGATAGTAATAAAAATAGTAATAAAAATAAAAGTAAAGAAAAACTAAAGTATGTTAACTAAAATACTATATAATATATTATAGTACTTATAGATTCTTCTATTACTCTAAAGAAGCTCTAATCTTGTTATTATTATTATTATTATTAGGGATAGGAATAAGAACAGGGATGAAAAAAAGAGTAGACTAAAAAATAAATAATAATAAAAAAAAAGAAAAGTAATAGCAGCAGTAAGGCTAAGAAAAAAGGCTATTAAAATTAATTAGTAATATCTTATTAATTATTACTTTAGTTAATACTTACAGAGAAAGCCGGAGATACCTATATTTTAATTAATAACTTAAAATTACTATAATAACTACTAGTATATCTCGCTTATTAAGGGAGATATTAGAAAGATATATAAGCACTAACTAAGTAGAAAAAAACATATTTAATTAAATACATATATATATATATTTAAGGTAGAGAGAAGTAGAGAGAGACTAGAAAGTTTAAAAGATAAAAAACTAAACTATATAAAACCTTACCCTATAGTATTTACTTTAACTTCTATTTTTATTCTAATTTTTGTTTATATATCTACTTCTATAAACTTCTGTAAACTTCTATAAACTCTTGGACTAATTAGAAGTCTATATTTTATTTTAACTTTACTCTTATTTCTACTCCTATGAACTCTAGTAAACTTCTAGATTAACTAGATACTATATTCTACTTTAATCTTTACCTTCTTTCTAATTTCTGTTTTTACTATAATCTTGACTTCTAATACTATATGTATTTCTTTAAACTCCTATAAACTCCTATAAACTCCTAGACTAATTAGAGGCCATAAAAATACATTTTAATAAATATATACTTTTTTAAACTACTATTTTCTTAAACTATAAAACCTTTTATATAATATTAAAGTTGTTTTCTTTTTACCTATTAGATGGTGTATATGTTTACTTTTTAAAATAAATATAAAAATAAATACCTTCTAGTTATTAGTATTAATCTCTATTAATACTATATAATATTTAAATAGTATATTTTAATCTAACCTGCGCTTTTACTTACCCTGTATAGATATTATACTCTAAACTAGTCTAGTTATATATTATTTATATAATAAAGTAGGCGTTATTTATTTATTTAGTATAATAAATATTTTTTATTTATCTAATAGATTAGGAGATTCTGCTAGTGAATAGTTTATTTTAATTATACCATACTTTAGCCTCTTAACGTTTATTCTTAGTATATATATATTTTTAAAATATTATATAGCCTACTATATACTTTCTAGTATATTAAAAAGAATATTAAAACTTACCCTAAGTAAAGAGATAATAGTATTAATAATACTCTATTAAGATTATAATAAATTAGGTGTAGGAATGTTACTTAATATAGTATTATAATTATCTTTAAATATACTAAGCATAATAGTATATAATTAATTTACTTTATAGATTTTCTTAGTATTATTTATATAGTAAGTTTATTATTCTACTTTTAGATTAATATAATATAATTAGACCTACTATCTTTACTATTTTATTATAATAATAACTAGAATATATCTCTAGTATACTACTTTCTTACTTTTTAAATAATCTTTATTTCTTTATGCTTAGTATACTATTTACTAGCCTTTTTAAAGAGTTTAATTAAATTCTTTACTAAACACAAACTAGCACTCTCTAGGTGATTTTAATTATAAAAAAACTATATACTATTTTAAAACTAATTAAGTATTAGTATATATAAATTAAATATTATAGACTTTATAAAATATATAAGTTCTTAGTAACACGTTATAGTTATATATATTAATACTAATATAGGAAATTAATAATAGATACTATTATATATTTCTTTAGCTTATATAATAGCCTACTTTTTAATAAGAGCTAGTATAAAACTAGATAGTATATTGGCTTTTGGGCAAGTAACAGCTATTAGACCTATTAAAAATAATATAAAAGTAAAAATAAGGCTAGGATTATACTTTAAGTAGTATTACTTTTATAGAATATACTATTTTTTATCTATCTATAGTTTAAACTCCCCCAGATTAGATAGAAACCCTATTTAATAATATTAACTATTAATTATTTCTAATTAGGCTTTTAATATATTAGTATGACTTAACTTTTTTACTTTAGTCTAATTTTTAGTTAGTCTACTATCTAGATTATTATCTAGCTATTAGATTATAATAAATATTTATAAGTAATTACTCTTAATATTACTTATATTATTAGATATAAAACTTTAATCTAATTAACTACATATCTTTATTTAATCTACTAGTAATTAATTATAACTTAGTTTTATAAGGACTAGTTTATCTAATTACTTAGATTTAACCTTTAGGTTCTTAACACCGCTTTTATATTTACCTATATTATTAAAAGCCTAATATAGTAAGAATATGTATGTAGTATTATACTAGTTTATTTCTTATCTATTATAACTAAATCACTACTAAATATTAGTAAGGCTTTTTATAATAGAAAACTTTTAATAAATAATATAATTAACATTTATAATATTAATACCCATATTAAGAGATATAGTTATAATAAAAATTTAGATATATAATAAAGTTTTTTTAAACTTAGTGTACCACTAGGCGCGGTTATACTTAAATATATAAATAATATAAATCTTAACTATATTTATAATATAGTATATACTATTCTTAAGATCTGTAATATACTAATATTTTAGTATAAAATATTTAGTTTTTTTAATTAATATCTATTTAAGCCACTTAGCTGTCTGCTAGTCAGATAAATAACTATTAATAAAAATAATTATTTTAGAAATTTATTTAATATAGTTTTACTTTAGTTACCAACCTTTATTATACTTTTATCTAAAAGGAAATAGAGTAGATTCTAAGTATTTAACTTCCCTTTAATAAAAAATAATATATAAATAAATATATTAAAATAATTAACAAATATTTAAATAACCTTAATCTAATATATTCTATCTTTAAGAGTTTAAAATTTAGTTAATTATAGAACTTATTTCTCTATATCTGTATCTAATATAGTAGAATAACTAAACTATATTATATTCTATCAGAGTATAGTTCATAACTTCTTTAGTATAATAAATACTAGCCAGAATTACTTTTATTACTAAATAAAATAATATTTATTAATAGTAATAAGACTAATCTTAGTTTATAGCTCTAAATCTTTTAAGACTATTTAAAAAAACTTATTAGATACTTACTTAAAATCTAAAAGTACGTGCGTATACTTCTTTTAAGATATTTTTATAATTAATTTCTTATATTCAGCACGACTCTTTGCGTTGATAAGGTAAGAATTTATATTATTTAATTACTAGATATTATTTAATTAGTTATTTTTAAGCTTATTTAAAGGAATTAGCTATATAATAATCTTCTATATTAATATAGTATATATATAAAAAATAAAACTTTTTCTAAACCTAGTATATATAATAAGAAGGGTGTTATTATAGTTAAAGATTAATTACTATAAAATTTAAACCTACTCTAGCCGGGATAAAATAGGTTCTATGTTTAGAAAATTATTATATAAAAAAAATTACTATAAATATGCTTAAATAAAGTTCTTTTAGAAGTAACAGTTATAATATAATTAAGTCTTTTAAATAATAGCTAGTAGTTTTTTTAGATATAGTTTTAGAATTATATAAATATACTACTGGATTTTATTAGGTATAGAATTTAGTTACTAGGTTCTAAACTAAATAGCATGATAGATTATAGTCTTACTAAGTATTTTATAAGTTTTTTATTATTTATTTTTACTATTACTTTTTTTTTTTAATATAATTTTCTGTTCTTTCTACTAGCTATCTAATTAGCTTAAAAGTTTATAAAAGTTTATAGAAGTTCCTAAAATCTAATTAACTACTATAATATAATTATTTTTAGTTTAATATATGTATAATATTTACTTAAATAATTTATATTTACAGCTAATTAGCCTAGGTGTTTCTAGGAGTTTTTAGGAGTTTTTAAGAGTTTTTAAAAGTTCCTAAGGTAATAAAATAATAGCTTAAAGGCACTTTATTATACTAATTAATTTTATATATAATATATATACTATAGTCTTCACGCAGGCCAAAAAAAATAGTTAAGGTAAATATAAAAACCTATAAGAAACACTATAAACGTATTTTATAAGTAACTTATTATATAGTTATTATTACTAAAGTAGTAGATATATTATTATAGTTAACTTATTTTATATTAGAACACGCTAGATTAGACGTATGTAAGTATATTTATTAGTTAAGAAAATTAAAATAGCCTATAAAAAACAGCGTATAGTAATTATAGAATAAATAAAAGATATTATAATTATAATATAGAAAAAGAAGGGTAACAGGAAACGAATTTAAATTTTAAAGAAAAAGTTTATATTTTTAATAATATATCTTACATCTAAATTAATCTTAGAATAGCATTTAAATATATAATCCTAGTAGAAAAATACCTAAATTATTTAATCCATTTAACAATTTAATGGCGACTGATAGCTGTAGTATATGGTAGTTAATTGAACATAAAACACGTGGTTTTGAAATTACGTTTTCACTAAAGCTTGAACCAAATTTCCTTAGACGCTCCGCAAAAGATTTCGCGTCGCTGCTTTGTAATCAACCTCTGATTGACTCAGGAGTTTGCAGGGTCTATGATTGGCTCAGGAGTTAGCAGGAGTTTTTAGCGTGCGCTAGCCGAAATCTTTTGTGGAGCGGATGATTCATAAGATAAATATTCCCTACTGCCTAGCTCCTATTAGCCCGAGATCACGTGATCAAGCCGTCTGTATTTTGAGCTGTTGATTATTCATCGCTCTGCACCCCTTGTATTTAAGAAATCATGATTACCTTTAGTTATACTTCTGAGCTCATAAAACACTCGTTTAATGGTTCCTGGGATCATAAAAGCCTACCATACCGAAGCTCAGTCGTGCCGTTGGCTGGAGTCTACAATTGGTGTGCCGCTTTAAGCATCGCATCTCGACATCAGTACACCTCGACTCAGCAGGAAAGCATGCGTTCCGATAGCCATCTTTCATTAAGACTAAAGCATTAATATCACGAATGGGGCCGTCCAGCTGCAACATTATCTGAACTCTCACTGTCGCTGTCGGATTCATCTGCGCCCGTAACCTCTCTATCTCCTTCCTCACTTTCACCTTCCTCGTCCTCGTCCTCCATCTCATCGTATGATCCTTGTTCCTCCTCCTCCTCCAACTCCAACTCCTTATCATACAGTTCCTCATCATCATTCTCAACCTCATCCCAGCTCATGCCATCCACGTCTGGGATCTCCCCAGAGCCTTCATGAACTTCAACGTCGTCCGCGTCCTCCATTTCCTCCTCCACTCCTTCCGTTTTTGCCTCTTGCAGCTCTACCATCTTCTCGAATGCATACCTTGGGTTTCTGGCTGCGGCACGTACAGCACGCATAATTTCGTGCTCCTTGCTCTTGACTCCGCGCATTTTGTTCTCCAAAACTTCATCTCTGTATATCGCATAAATAGCTCGGTCTTCAAACACCTCTGGCCAAGCAGCAACCCGTTCGTAAAGCGAATTATCTGGTATTTCGCCGCCAAGAATCGTGTTCATCTTATCTTTGAGAATGACTGCCACCTTTGCCCAAGTTCCCGAGTGATACCATCCCTGAAACGTTGGCTGCACGCACTATTAGATATTGACAGACAACAAGGGGCCTTGACACTTACAGCACATGTTTTCCGAATATCATCAATATCAAGAATCTTGCGCAGCTGTGGATCTGTGATATCGCAAAATTGGAAGAGGTTTCCAGTCTTAGAGACGTGAACTCCATCAAACTTGTGTTCATTAGCCAGCTCCTCGGGATCCATATCCCCCAGCTCTTTCATGTGCTGCTCAAAATTCTCCTTTGTCCTTGCAAAGCCCATCTTTTTGTAAGACAGGTATGAAACAGTCTGATATTGGCGGTAGTTAGGGTGTGTTCGTGGGTCAATGCCCCATCTGATAAGGCATTCTCGCCAAGGGCCACTTTCGAAAAAGTAACCGCAGTACACGGCAGCTTCGCGGATGCGATTTCTCTTCTCCCAGCCAATCCTGTTGTACAGAACATGGCGGGTTATGATTGGACGTTTCGCGAGCTCTGCTCTGACGGCCGCGATTAGGCCTTGTATATACGGTGTCAGGAACTCTTCCCCGAGTATGCCCGGCATCGGGCCGGTTGGTACGTCCTCATCGGTGGGCCTGCACGTTCTATATGAGTTGAAGGAGATCTTTTTCGCCATATTCAGTACTCCGTCGTGCGAGACGCCGCCTGTGTATTTAATGAATTTATTTTGTTTATAACTGAAGTTCAAATCAGTAGAGACTCATCATTTGCTTAGATGTTCAACATACAAGTAAGAGAAGGGGACAGGATTCTGAATGAATTGAGCGGGAGGTCCAACATCATGGGTCGCCCAAGATCCTGAGGCCGTGTTGATGTCGTAGTTCTTGGCTATGCTCCCTACGGAGACGGTTATTAGTGAGAAACAAGATGCTAGAAAGAGTAAATTCTTACACCGCAAAGGCATCAGCATGTCCCTGATCTTGGTCATAATGTGGTAGTTAGAGGCCGCATACTGGATGTCCGGTAGAGCTAAATATGTTAGGAGTTGATGATTGATGATATGCTGGGGGTTCTTACTCCGAAAACGGTGTGCCTCTTTGATCACGCCAACAGGCGTGATGGAGTATTTGGAGGCATTATCCCGCAGGCTTCGAAAGACGACTGAACTTTCGACGTAAGCATCGCAGACAGTGGAGGTTTTGCTCTCGCTGCTAGTTGCTTCGGGCGGGCTTTGTTCATTGGGTGTCCCATTAGTGTTGGATTCGGCTTCATCCTCCAGCAAGAATGGACCAGATGACCCTCTCTTCCTCTTGCGTCCTGTCCGCTTAGGCACAGTAACCTTCAGCAGCACGTTGCTACCCTTCACAGGGTTCGAGAGCAGCTGCTTGCAGAAGGGATCGTCTGGTCGGAGAGAGACTCCGATGGTCCTCGGCTCCTCCTCTGAAGTCAACGCCTGAGCACACGGTCAACCGGGGGGTCTTGAAGCTTTAGAGAGAAAAACTCACTTTGCTCAGTTTGAGTCCTCCACCAAGAGACTTGATGCCTTTGTCGACATTTTTGATAATTGCTGGATGTTCCACACTGATGACAGCTTGCGATGGCACGGGGAGCTGATGGCTAAGCTGATTACTGTCATTTTGATTTTGATGGTTCTTGTACTGCTCAATATTTGCGCCTGGTGGTGTGGCCATCTCGGAAGTGTGACGGACACCACACTGCTTGCAGCTTCCACCTAAGTGCAGGGATTAGCTTAGTAAGGCAGGCAGTCACGGGCAAGGCGCAATATGTATAGTGTATCTGTATTCGCTGTGCAAACAGCTGCGAAGCTATAGTCGGACAGACAGCTATCGCTGCTGTATTCACTCTTACCCTCAAAACAACCCCATCCAGCGTGGCGTGTTGCTCTCTTCGCCCGCCAGTTCTCACCTCACCACCACCGGCAGGACCCCGCGAGAAGCGTCCGTGCACCCTATTCTCGCTAATGAGATGGCTGCCCTCTAACTTCCAACTCTCCTCACCAGCGTCGCACGCATGTCCTCTTGACTGCCCGAAAGCCTGCAAACCTTCCTCCTCTCTCTCGACCTACCCTGAAACGCACTCATCTTTCACTAGAGCCCGCTATCCTCTTGTCGCTTGCAGCTGCCCTAGGCTGCCGCCGGCCTCCTGACCCCACAACTGCAGTATCGCGGCATCCCATTGACCTCCCAAGCTAAAACGCCAACCACGACCTTTACCCAGCCCAATCGTACTCCATGTCTGTCTGACTCAACGGCCCTCTCTGAATACTATTATAGTTCGTGTGCGCGTTTGGTTGCTCTTTCGATTGGCGCTGTCGGCCTACTCTCCTTCACCACTACCAAGGCCCAGTCCTCGGATCGCGTCCCTCACAGTCTCTGTGGAGCCACCCGCACCGCTTGAGGTGCATTCGCGCAGGTCGCAGTCATGAAAGGCTTCCGACAGAGGGTTGTAAGCATTGCCCCAGGCCCTGTTCCTATTCCCCTCTTCACCGCCGCGTGGGACAACGCTGCGTCTTGAAGTGAGGAGAAGCTAACATCCCCAGCACGAACAGCTCTCGCGAGCCAAAGACAATAAGTCGTCCAAGAAGAAAGAGTCGACTTCTGGCACCTCTTCGCCTTCTCATGGTGCACCTACTCACTCGCCCTCAGGCTCAGCCCACGCTACCCCGACGTCATCCCAAACGCAGCTAATAGACTCCCGGAACAAGCCCCTTCCCTCTAGCGATAGCTCTGGAAATGCAAACTCGCTACAACCAGGGCAGCCAGGTGTCTCCAGCTCATTAGGTGCTGGATCGCAGTTCTCGGGTCAACAGGGCATGATAGGTCTTGGGAGCACTGGCACCCCTGGCTCCTCAGGTTCTAGTACTCCCCACAGAGCTGGCCAGCCATTAGCGCCGAGCGTAATTATCAGTCCAAGTGCTCCAGTGAGTCTTAATTCGCAAGTCTCATAGCGTGAACCTTTTCTCTGCGCAGCTCTCAACCACACATTAGATCGACATCATGCTAACTTTTACTTCATGAAAAGCATATTCCCCAACCAGGGCAGACCGAAACGATGCCCGGCGATCTGCTTCCTCCCAAGGCCGGCCAGAAGTCGTTGATATTTGATCGCCTCCAGACCACACCGAAGGATAATGTTGAGGGGATTCGAACACCAAAGAGGCAGCATTCTTCGCGCTTTGACATCTCAGATCAGCGTCAGCGTGAATTGGAAAAACTCCCCGGATTCCATGAGGTACCCCCGAATAAGCGCGAAGAGCTTTTCATGCAGAAAATCGATCAGTGTAATATCATCTTCGACTTCAACGACGCCAGCGGTGACATGAAATCGAAAGAAATAAAGCGCCTTGCCTTGCATGAACTGCTCGATTACGTCGCGAATAATCGACAAGTCATCACCGAAAAGATGTATCCACGTGTGGTGGAGATGTTCAGCAAAAATCTATTCCGGCCAATTCCACCACCTATGAATCCGCAGGGAGAAGCATTCGATCCTGAGGAGGACGAACCAGTCCTTGAAGTTGCCTGGCCTCACATCCAAGTCGTTTACGAATTCTTCCTTCGATTCATCGAAAGTCAAGACTTCAACACCAACATCGCAAAGGCGTACATTGATCACAGCTTTGTCCTTAACGTAAGTACTGGGACATTTTCACTGGAAAGGTATATACTGAGTTTATACAGCTTCTCGAATTGTTTGATTCAGAGGATCCCAGAGAACGCGATTTCCTCAAGACCACCCTTCATCGCATATACGGCAAATTCCTCAACTTGCGTTCGTATATCCGGCGCTCGATAAACAACGTCTTCTTCCAATTCATCTACGAGACTGAGCGCTTCAATGGCATTGCAGAGCTTCTCGAGATTCTCGGGTCCATCATCAATGGCTTCGCCTTGCCGTTGAAAGAAGAACATAAGCTTTTCTTAACCAGAGTGCTCATTCCACTCCACAAGGTGAAGAGCCTCAGCATGTATCATCCACAGTTGGCATATTGTATTGTACAATTTTTGGAGAAGGACGCGGCGTTAACAGAAGAGGTTTGTCATATATGCCACCCTACAGAGCAACTCGCTAATTCTGGTCAGGTTGTTTTGGGTCTGCTCCGGTATTGGCCAAAGGTGAACAGCACAAAAGAGGTCATGTTCTTGAACGAGGTAGAGGATATTTTCGAAGTTATGGACCCTGCCGAATTTGCAAAGGTTCAAGAGCCCCTGTTCAATCAACTGGCAAAGTCTGTCGCCAGCCCCCATTTCCAGGTAACTACCACATCCTCTCTTTTAGCATTTCCGCTAAACTAACGATGGTGTAGGTTGCTGAACGAGCTCTTTACTTCTGGAACAACGAATATTTCTGCAATCTCGTCAGCGACAATGTCGAGGTCATCTTGCCAATCATGTTCGCGCCCTTGTATGAAAATTCGAAAGGACACTGGAATAGGCAAGTTTGTTGAGAAACATAGAAATGCAATGATTAATCGGTAGCAGGACAATTCATGGCATGGTATATAACGCCATGAAGCTCTTTATGGAGGTCAACCCACAGCTCTTCGACGACTGCTCGCATGACTATGCCGAGTCCCAGAACAATGCCGACCAGAGACAGCAGTCGCGCCAGCAACGTTGGGACAAGCTCTCGGAGCTGGCAAAGGCTCGACAAAATGGAAAAGGCGAACCAAAAGCTCCACCGCAAGCTTCCAAGGTCGGCTCACCGATGCGAATAGACGACGGTGATCCGTTGAGCCAGGACAGTCAAAGACGACTAGAAGCGCTCAGACTGCAAGACGATGGAATGTCGTCCAGGGAGAGACGGCCGAAAGAATATGAGCGCCAGAACAGCCAGACTTCGGTACGTTGATTCTTAAGCCCTTAGAAGTCGTTGAGGAATGAACTTTTTCTATGGCCGAATCAGTGTACTTTTAATCCTATCCTATCCCTAGACTTCTAGGAATTTTTTTTCCCTGTTCAGATTCGCATTGGATTCAGCTGATGATCTGACTTGTTTGTGCTTGCCCTTTCCAGCGCCGACACCATTCATTGCAGGAGGAATCTCAGTCACGACGGTCTAGCGGACGGCCACGAAGCAACAGCCGTCCTGGGTCATCTGGCAACATTGTTTCTCCGTCGGTTTCTCGCAGCAACTCTGGTGTGGGAGCACCTCCCGGACTTGTACGGACTAATTCTGGTGGGACGGCGACCAGAGTCGTCTAGCAGCTGTTGATGGCTTCACTCTGAGGCATACATTATTATTATTTTCCTTCGACGCAAGGAGATTCATCACCCATGATATTCGGTTCGGCTGCAGTTGCAATATTCGAGTTGGGTGTTGGAGAGGCTGCATTTGGTGTTAATTCCTTGGGTCGGAGCGCTCTTCTACCTCTACCCTCTTTACCTTGTTCTCTTCATGACGACCTTGATGCTGTGGGGACGGCCGTTGCAGGTAGTCTACACGAAAAGCGAGATTGGAGCGCTGGATTTCTTATGGGGTGTTTTGCTCGGCGCTGCAGGCGTCTGCTTTCATCCGGGTTGACGGAGGGTTGGTCCAGAGAAGACGGATGGGTTTTCCTCAGACTTTGATAGACATGAAATATAAAGATTCACTTGGACGCGGCCTTTCATATGCAGAATGCTTTACCTAGGTATCACAAGATATGTGTACAGATGCCCGTGAAATACCTAGTGTTGAGGCTTGGCGGATCTGTCAGCTTGAATTCGCATCGGTGTTCGAATTGGGACATGGCAAGGCCTGAATGTCCAATGACGTGCATGGAAGCTGCCTCGGCAAATTACAGTGAATGACGGGAATGGCTCAGCGGGCGTATCGTAATTTTTGAGGCTGAAATGAGGTCTGGTTGGCAATTTGTTCGCGTTGAACGGGAGGCGCGGAAGGCCATCTCATCTCCGACCCCTTTCCCGCACCCGACCGAAAACATTCACCCCCATCTTTAAACCCCCCTCGCCCTGACCACCGAATCTGAGATCTTCTCTCCAGGGTTCAGATTCTTTCCTGCCTTCACGTCGCTCCTTAAGCCTCCGTTGCTACCTTTTCTTTACGCCTTGTTTCCTTCTGTTTACCTCCATTCCCCGTCGCGCGACTTCTGCCTTCCCGAAGCTTTCTCGCATTGACTTCCACCACCTCTCCAGGAACTTTTTACACCGCCCGTCATGGCCACTCCAGACTGGATCCAATATGGCGTGCCGACGCTTGATCGCCCCTTCGGCCTGCAGCTGTGGCCCGTCTTCGAGAAGGCCTACGAGTCCGTCCTTGGATACAAGCCGCAAGATTTTCGATTCGTGCCTGGCGAGACCCCGATATCGACATTGAAGGCATGCTCGGCCATACTTCTCTCATACTACTTTATAATATTCGGGGGAAGGGAGCTTATGCGCGACAGACCGGCGTACAAGCTCAGCTTCTTGTTCAAGGTGCACAACTTTTACCTGACGGCTATCAGCTTTATCCTGCTGGTGCTGTTTGCGGAGCAGTTGATTCCCATGGTTGTGAGGCATGGCGTTTTCTTTGCCATTTGCGACCACAGGGGAGGCTGGACGGATAAGATGGTTGTCTTGTACTATGTACGTGCTCACTCCAGGCTGCTGTGATGAGCCTCGCTGATCAGGCATGAAGCTCAACTACCTCACGAAATTTGTTGAATTGATCGACACGTGCTTTCTCTTTTTGAAGAAGAAGCCATTGAGTATGGAATACCTCCACTGCAATTGGACCCGCTAATACCTTCCAGCCTTCCTCCATACCTACCACCATGGCGCCACAGCCCTCCTCTGCTACACCCAACTCATCGGCAACACCTCCGTCTCCTGGGTCCCGATCACACTGAACTTGATGGTCCACGTCGTCATGTATTGGTACTACTTCCAGAGCGCGCGAGGCATCCGCATCTGGTGGAAGAAATACATCACCATCATGCAGATCATTCAATTCATTCTCGATCTCGGTAAACCTTCCCTCTCCTCTCCAGTAGAATCTCTCTAACAACACCACAGGCTTCGTTTACTTCGCCTCTTGGACCTACTTCACCAGCACCTACTGGCCCTGGCTCCCCAACATGGGCAAATGCGCCGGCGAGGAATTCGCTGCCATCGCCGGAATCTGCATTCTGAGCTCGTACCTCCTCCTCTTCATCTCCTTCTACTTCGCGACATACTCGAAGCCAGTGCCCAAGGGCCGCCGTAGGGCCACAAGCGCGCTGGTGGAAATGAAGGATGAGAAAGTACCCACGGTTGGTGAAGCTAGGAGGAGACTGTCGCAGGGTGCGCACGCGTTGGCTAACGGACATGCGAACTCTACAGGCGCGGCTACCCCCAACGGACGGGTTACAAGGAGTCGCAAGGCGTAAAGGTTGGGAGATGAAGAGGGTGAGGTGGGAGGTGAATTCTGACGAGAATGGGTGGAACACCGCGTTTGCTCCCACTTCCTCTTCCACCTACGAACTTATGACTTCGACCGGACAGATAAATCGTAGAACCGTTTCTCCACGAAATTTGTCTACGAAAACCGAATTTTGAGCTCAAACGATGGATGAGCGCGTCAACGGGAGCTCTTGTACGAGCTGTGCTCCCTTCCTTCTTTCTGCTTTTCTCATGCTGACAAGAGCCCGGAGGGCCGTATTTCCTTGTAATTGTTTTTTTTGTTGGGTTACGACGGCGGCCTTGCCTTTGCGGGAGTTGTGTAAGACTATGGTTGGGCATTGGGCGGTGAAAATGGCGTCGTACGTAGTCACGTAGGCGCCGTAATGCAAAACTATCGGGGGTAGCTGGTTCCTTATTTGACGCTAATGAGTCTCAAGAAAGTGTTCTCTGTGAAGATGAGATGGAATTAAATCAAATCCACCCTCGCCAAAATACAAATTATCAGACTCACCCTCAAATTCCTCCTTTATTATACTTCACAATCTCCAAACCTCAATTCAACGCTCATCCAGTTCACTCATTGCTCGCGAACACGAATCACATCTCACAATCACAGCCCTCATCTCACCCACATGCCTCATCAGAACAATCCATAGACCGAACAACAAATGTTATACATCTCCTATCACCCCCGTTTCCATTCCAATCCATTATTCTTCCCAAATTTGCAGTTCTCAAGCACCAACGGTTCGTGTTTTCAGTTCCGTTAGTTTCGGAATTCAAACTTACCCGGCAAGATACTTGAAAAAGTTAAGCACGAAAGGCACTGAATATTAAAGTTGAAAGGGGTTCTCGTATCGAGTTCTGGTTTGAGCGCTTCCAAGTGCTGTCCCAGTGCAGTTTCCTTGTTATTCGTCTGTCACACGTGTGTGGACACAGCGAAATACGAGATACTAGCTTCAAGATAAAAGGTTGACATAACATAATAAGACCCCATTTTCATACCTATGGTTTTTCTTCCCTCATATCCCAACACTTTTCCCCATCACGCTTTTCTTCCACACCTACATACCTCCCTACCACTTTGGTATTTAATACATCCTCTCACAGCTTCCTCTTCCTCCATAAAAGTCTTCCACACAACCTACACCAAACTCCCCTTATCCCTAGTATCCATGTGCCGTCGGTCCATCACGGTGTTATCTAGCACAATATTTGTCTTACTCGTCATCTCAGCTCGGATCTACGTTCGAAAGCTCCTTGTTAAGCCATAATCTTTCGATTTCGGAGACGAGGGAGGGAGAAGTGGAGCTCGATGGGTGTATTTGGAGAGATGACTAAGAAGATGGAGTGAGACGTTTTCTGCTCGTAACTTGCTTGCACTTCGACGTATAACGCCTGTCATATCTCCTCATACTTCATATTTCTGTGAGAAAAGGTGAGTTCAGGGAGATGGGAGAAGGAGAAGAGATAGGGCCTGGGACGGAGAATTCGATGTGTGCCTCGTAAGACCGAAAGGTTCATGGATGGAGGGAAGACCTGGGAGTTGGAGATCAAAGACATCACATCCCGCACGTCCCACAATCTCTCCTCCCCACCCTCGTAGTAGTTCCTCTCTGGTCCTCGTAATTTCTGCTTGAAAATTCTCGTCAGACCTTGATTGACACCGAGAAGTGTGACCTTGTCTCCCATATCCTCATCGGTCCTACTTATATAGCCAGAGACATATCACCCAGCCCCTTCCTCTGTTCCATTAGGTGGTCTGATTTTCGAGCTTCTCGCCCTCGAGAGAGTGACAGTCTTGCCCATGAGATCCGTTTCGTCTTGAGTATCTGCGAGGTCGGTGGCATAACCGTGGTCTCTTTCAGATCATATCATTCAAATCGGCAAGGAAAACTGAATGAGTGTTCCGGTACCTTTGTGGCAACAGCCCCCCAGAATACCGATGCGTGAGCTGCACCACTTGTCTAGGATACAGCTTCAACAGTGGCCGTAGTTATTCCCAACGGCCTTATTATCTTACCCCAAGAACATCAAGAAGTCATAAATAGATGAGCTTCAGACACGAGCATCGTTGCGCCTGAACAATTGCTTCTGTCCCGGTCTCTTGGGGTAAGGACCACATGAGAATCCTTGCCTTTTGCTGCAGATTGTTCCGAATGCGTTGAACCGTATCATTGGTGGATAGGGCAGCTCTGAGATGGCTTCTCTCAGTCCCTCCATCCACTCACCTTTTACCTTCGACTCATGATCTCCTTCGTTCAACCCCGACTCGCGTTTCCCAAAATTAGATATCAGTCCCTCGTTGCTCTCACAAGATTCCTCAAGCCCTGCCTGAGGCTTAAGATGTTTGGAACCCAGCCTTGTCCTTATTTGTCTAAGCTTCGGCCTTGCTCATGGAGATGCGGAGATAGGCACAGGTGGTAAATGAAACGTCGAGAAGGTAGATTATGAAACCTGGATGGGCAAGGTGGGAATGGCCTATGGTTTCGGGGTTCTGTATAGCACACTTCTAGCTCCAGCGGGATCATGCAGAAGACCTTAACTTGCCCCCTAATCTACATTTCTAGCCGAATCACACATACTCTTGTCACGGTGCATAGATCTAGCTCTATGGAGTTTCCCACGGTCTTAACCACGAGCTGTGTAGAGCCAAAGCGGGGCTGCCAGAGGTAATGTGATTTGTGGAGTCCCGCCAGATGTGAAATGGGGCGGCGGGCTTGGAGTTAGAGAGTGAAAGGAAGAGGGAATGTAAAGGCGCGGACGAGTACGACTGAGAATCACTCCACTGACATGCAAGTAGCTTCAAAGCGCCGTATGAGGTAGATGGTATCGGCATGAAGAGTAGCGTCATTACTCAAGATAGAGGTTCATAAGGTTCAGTCAAGGTTGCTTAAATGCGGGGATTCTATGGATCTTTCACGGCCGCAGAGTTGGAGCTGTGAATAGAGTCATTGGAATTGGGGGACGGATTTGGAAGCTCGGAGGAGAGGTATGGCCATGTCTGTATTCCAATCGAATTAGGCATGAGAAAAGCGGCCTGTGAAGTGCGAAAGGAAGAGAGTTGGGACCCAGTGAGACGAAAATGTGAACTAATATTAGAAATTTCTAATTACGCGCAACGGCATTTAGAATTAGAAGTAAGTACCGGAGATAGATTCAGTCATGTATGGCTCCATTGGGTCTGATGCCTTGGGGATGGAGCATGGATGGAGTCGTTAGTCTTGGTTGATACAGCAGCTATTTAGCCAAGATGGTTAAGAAGTCAAGCTGTCGCAAGCCCTATATACCGAGTAGAGATATTCAAAACAGTTATAAATATTGCGAGAAACCGCACAGTGAAAGCTTGAAGAACCGTTGGTAAAATCAGGTCGCTGAGTTGCGTGACAGATGGCGGAAACAAATGTAACATGTTCTATCTCGGCTTGTTGAAGGTTGGGATGTTGGGAACGTTACGGAAAATATCCAATTGCTGGGCGTCTCCTTCCGTATGCCTGCTTCCTGCGGGAAGAGATCACTAGGAGAAATTCTAAGGATGGAGGGGATGAGAAGGAAGAAAGTAAGTGGCCAAACTATGGAGACTGATACTCACCAATCTGCTCCCATAGAAAATGTTATTGCAATTGCTGCCTCAAGAGTACTTTAGATAACTTCTAGCACTTGAATGTCAACAGAATCATGCGATTCTGGTGAGGCCAAGAAGTGATGCACCGGGTATGCCTGAATCGACCCTGTCGGACGCTTTCGGAGAGAAGGTAATGTTAGGAGTGGAGTAATGAAGTTTGGGGATATTCATGCCAAGATGTGTCACCCTACATCTAAGAGCCGATGGACACAAATAAAGCCGCCGAAAACAATTCTGAGAGGCCTTAGCCACACAAAAGCACTCCAACCAAGCCTTGAAGATCTGTTTTCGAGCCTAGTCCACGGGGTTTCATAATGGGCAATCGAAACGAATGTGACATGCATGTACCATCTTGGCATTCTGGATACAGAAGGCTTGGAAGTTTTAGGAGAGAGGGACCTGATCCTGATTTATGCCTGGGATGGACGTGGATGGGATGCAGGCGAGAGATAGTGAGGCTTCCTACGACCGACTAATAACGAGGATTTGGGCGACATTCGTTCTCAAGTGGCCAGAAAGACGTGGAGAGAGGTAGCAAGATCAGAGCCTACACGCGTCAAGAGATGTCGTGGTTGGAGAAATTTTAAACGAGCGGGTGGCGTCGCCATTCAAGTAGATCTACGTGTGTTGTGGGTGTGGGGGGGGGAGCTTTGCTGGCCCAAAGAAGGGGCGGGATATACATTGTTTCCTATTTTGGGACCCATAATTTCGAATGTTCTTCCTGGTATACTATTCCAGTATGGTTTAGGTTGTACGCACTTGTTGACGTGATATTTGGATGATCAATTGTGATTGGTGAAGTTTGTTGGACGCTCATGATAGCTCATGGTAGGTCAAAGGGAGGCGCAGCGTGCAGTCCACATGTGGCCGACCGGAGTGACGTCGGCAAAGCGGATAATTCTCGCGAGAGGTGGGTTCCTCTTAAAATCATTTGCTTCCGAATACAGTAGGTGGTCGTGTGCGTGAAAGTCATATAACATAGGATATACGTGTCCCATGAGAACATGCCCAAATCCCGCCGTCCTATTCGTTCGCAGACTTTTCAAGCCTGTTAAAGACAAGAGAGCGGAAACCTTGGCACAGGGAGAAGCCAAGCCTGGTGCCAACGGGAGACTCTTGGCCATGACGGAGCACGTTTTGAAGCTTTTCGTTAAAGCCAACCAGCACTTGTGTAATGTGAGAGAGCCGCTCGGCGGAAAAGATTGGATCTGGGCGAAGAAAATCCGCCGACTCGGCAGGTCTTGAGCGCCTGGGGCCGATGTCTTGACGCCTGGGGCCCGGTTCCGTGCTCGGGCGATGCATTGTGAATGGGACAGGCAGGTGTAGTTCTATATAATATGGATCATGGACAGTCGTCCATGGTGGATTTAGTAAGACTCCAGAGCACCCTTCTGCGATCAAGACGGGCTCCTGGCCAAAATGGCACCACCAATCACCGCCAGATACGACTGGATCCTCGCCATCACAACCATTGCTTTTGTCTTTTCTTCTTTCGGAAACGGGGCTAATGATGTCGCCAATTCATACGCTACCTCAGTGGCCGCTAGGACATTGACGATGCCCCAAGTTGGTGTCCTTTCGATCATAACTGAGTTTATGGGTGCCGTTGGTCTTGGGGCTCGTGTTACCTCCACCATCAAGAACGGGATCATATCCATTGATCGATTCAGAGAAAATGGAGGCCATCCGGGTCCACTGATGTTGGCTATGGGCTGTGCCGAAGTAGCCAGCGCAACTTGGTTGATGATTGCGACTCGTCTGGGAATGCCGGTGTCCACAACTCAGACTGTCGTCGGAGCATTGATTGGTGTTGGATTTGCAACTAGGTCTCCCGTCAAGTGGGCATGGGAAGACGGTTCCGTATCCCAGGTTGCTGCCTCCTGGGCCATATCTCCTTTGGTCGCTGCGGGAGTCTCTGCTTTCTTTTTTGGCACCCTCAAGTATGCGGTTCTGGAACGAAAGGACCCGTTTAAGTGGGCGCTTCGTCTTATTCCCTTTTACTTCGCCGGCACCGGTGCGATCCTCGCGCTTTTCATCGTCGTCGAAACTCCAACAGCACCTTCCCTTGAAGAATTTGGAGCTGGCAACGCCGTGGGAATCATTCTGGGCGTCTTCTTCGGATGTCTCCTGATAGCCTACGTGTTCTTTATGCCTTACTTCGAGCGCAAACTAATAAAGGAAGATCCGCGGGTAAGGTTCCACCATGTCATTCTCGGTCCGCTTCTCAGGAAAGAAAATCCTCCCCTCTTCTTCCCTGGGAAGGGTGACAAATTCGTCACCAACTATTATGAAGACGCCCACGGTGAAGTACGTGCTGGAACAAAGGACGAGGAAAGACAGCGCCAGCAACAAGCTCAAGGTGATGAGATTGCTCTTCGGGGTGGTCACGAAAGCACAGCTTTGTCATCTCCAGATTCCATTAAATACCGCACCGATAAGGGTGAAACGAACCTCTTGGACGCGGAGAAGGCTGCTCATCTCGAGAAACATGCGCAGGAAGACCTATCGGTTACTGCTCTGTTGACGCGCAAAAGAAAATCCGAACCATACGAACGGTTCATCGGCCCTGTTCAACATCTGCCTTGGGCCAACCCTCAAAAGTGGTATGGTTATCTTAAGTTTGGACTGCTTCAGGGCGTCACCCGCGATGTCATCACTCATGATTCGGATCTGCTCCGTGCCATTCATTCACGCGCTCGTCGATACGACGTGAAAGTCGAACATCTGTGGTATGTATCCTACTCACAATTGGTATGTATCTGGTCTAATAGTGCCCTACCAGGACCTATTGTCAGGTGATCAGTGCGATGATGATGAGCATTGCGCATGGTTCGAATGACGTCGCGAACGCAGTCGGTATAGTAGTACCAAAATCCCTTGTTGAAGCTCTCGTGCTAATCCTACTTGCAGGGCCTTGGGCCGCAGTGTATCAAACATATGAGGCTGGCGAAGTTAGCACGACATCGCCGACTCCTGTCTGGTTCTTGGCTGTCGCAGGCATTCTACTGGGCCTGGGATTCTGGTTCTATGGCTACCACATCATGCGCGCGATGGGCAACAAGATCACACAGATGTCGCCTACCCGAGGGTTTGCTATCGAGCTGGGCGCAGCGACTACGGTGCTTCTTGCGAGCAGGCTGGGATTGCCGGTGTCGACAACGCAGTGCCTGACTGGTTCTGCAATGGGCGTGGCGTTGATGAACTACGATCTCGGAGCTGTCAACTGGCGACAGTTGGCTTTCATCTTCATGGGATGGGTGCTGACGCTGCCTTGCGCGGCTCTATTTTCCGGCATGATGTGTGTCATGGCCTTGAACACTCCGCATTTCTAGTGGAGAAGAAGATTGTGCATAGTCCTTCCCCTTCGCACAAAAGTCTATGAATGTATTAGTGGATAGTTTAGGAGCACTGGATAGACGAGTGATGATTGGGGCTTACGGGTTCAACGCGGATATGACGCTAGATACAGCTGGACTTCTCTAGATGTTCAATTCGATAGACATTCGCTGCACTGCATGATGATTTTCTCGATTGAGTGGTGACAGTCGTGATGATGCGTAATTCAGGAACGAGATGAGGTCGGAAGGTGAAGCGGACCCACTTCTCACGTGATGCCCCTGCCCAAATTCCCGAATCATGCCACGCCTGGTCAGCCAGGAAAACCAAAAGCTCAACGCTCTCGACCTCATCTTTACACCACCGCCAGCACCTCTACCACATCCACCACACCACAACACCACAACACCACCCCATCCACCCGCCTATACGACCGCCTACCCGCCTCTACAGGTCGTGCTCCGGCCATTGAAACGAGCCATGTCCTTCGTACGCGCCGCGTCGAAGGTCGGTCGAGCAGGCGTCCGAGTTCCGGCTAGCCGAATTGGAGCCATTGCCTGGAGCTCACAGCGAGCCTTCTCCGTGTCAGCAACCAGGTGCAGCGACCAGCACGCTGAGGAGACGTTTGAGGAGTTTACTGCCAGGTATGACGCATCCGAGGAGGGGCCAACCGGCCGTGAAGGGGGACGAGGTGCCAAGGGTATTGGGCGGCGGCATTGAGCTCAATTGAGCTTATCAAATGGAATACCGCTAATCTATACGCTTTTCGGGCAGATATGAGAAGGAGTTTGACAAGGTGAACGATGTTTTCGAGCTCCAGGTATGTCTGTTACACCAAGTTGTGCGAGCTATTTCGGCATCAGCCAATTCAGCTCGAGATCAAGTGTGGATGTGTGTAGCTGGGACAGAAAGCTGATATTCGGATAGCGCAACCTGAATAACTGCTTCGCCTACGATCTCGTCCCCTCCACATCCGTCATCATCTCTGCCCTGAGGGCTGCCAGGCGGGTCAACGACTTCCCATCTGCCGTGCGAGTTTTCGAGGGTGTGTAGTCCCTATTACAACAACTCACAATCTTTCCCCTATTGCACAAGCTATCTCATTGCTCTCATATCTACGACTGTCGCGATCCCCCGCCTATGACTCCACCCTCTTCAAATTACACACGCTTACTAACCCTCGCACGACAGGCATCAAATACAAGGTCGAAAACAAAGGCCAATATGAGGAGTACCTCCAAGAGCTGGAACCGATACGCGAAGAACTCGGTATCCCCTTGAAGGAGACGATGTATCCCGAATAAACCAAAGCACGGCCGTCCCTCCCCACTCAATATATGAACAAGCTCGCGCAATTACAACTATAAATGTGATCATTTCGGTTTCTACTTTTAGAGGAATGGAAAAATGGAAGGGAGGGACGGATGTTGTATCACTATTGTGATTTTTCATTTTCAAGTGCAATGGACAGGACGGAGACAGAAGCTTAGGCAATGAGGTCGAAAATGTGAGAAGGGAGAGAGCGGTATCCCGCTGTAGTTGTGTACAGAATTTCTTTTGCTGGTTCTTCATGATCTTCACATGCCGGACTCGTGATTTTCCATTCGCATATCCAGGCTGCAATCTTTCCATCGTTTAAGGCGTCGACGCAAAATGACGATGATGAAGCCTCTAGGACGTTAAATCTCATGTTATTCTCTTTGGGATGCCCCTTCCTCTGACGGATTCGCCACAGAGATTGCATCAAAACCCTCGAGCATGCTTCTTCTGACTTTCTACTCTTTCACGAAGCAAATGCCTATCACCTATAATTTAATGCGCCGCCAACTACATAGTCGTCACTCCTCCAAGGCGTAATCAAGCTTCTTATGCATACTTCCTAGTACCGTGGACCCTCCTTGCTAAATTCTTTGCCGTGTATCTCCACCTCCAGCTGCTCGGCACAATTCTTTTCACGTGAATGCTCAGCCATCAATCTTTCCACCCAAAAACCCGGTCATTATCACACCACCCCTCCCCTAAAACAAAGCTATTGTGATCCTCAGGTGAACGTACCCTGATGAGAGCGATCAAATTGAATCTCAGAGCAGATGATATTGTCTAAACAATTGCTATTACAAGCGCTCCAACCAACCTAATGCTCACGCCAAAACGCCTTACCTGCCTAATCGTATCTGATATCTAGCTATTCCCAAGCATGTCCAAAACTTCTATACAACCTATGTAGTACAATGTTTTCCAATCCCAATGCCGAAATAAGCATACTTGAATCGAAATGCTCCCGTCCGTACATCTCATCTTGCCGTTCCTCGTCTCTTCATGCAGTTACCAAATCGCTTTTCAATATCCCTGATGAATACTTCATTGTAAGAGCCTCTTCCACGTCCCAAGTATTTGAATTAGTCGAGTGGATGATGCCGATTTTAGTCCATGCCCACGTATTTGAACCACAGCGGCCGGCAGTCTTCCCTGTTCAACCACTTCTCGCCGTCGGTGAAGCGGCCTTTTTCGCAGCCGGAGCACTTCGGGTTGTTGGGGCAGTTGAAGAAGGGGATATGTTGGTATCCGATATCGCGGAACCTATTCATCACGTTAGCCTCTCATCCCTACAACCCCCACGCAAAAGGGAATTGGAATGTCCATACCAATGGATCTTGCTCTTGTCCTCGAACAATCCAAGTGCAACACTATGCACCGGCGCATCGCCCCACCGCTCATAGAAAAACCCACCCGCGCGGTCCAGATGATCAAAGTAGTCTCGATACCTCTTACTTCGCCAGAAACTCAGATCTCCGATCTCAAAATTGGACCAGAAATGGCATGTCGAGTATCCATTTGCCTTCTGGTGATTCTCCGGTCTCCGCGTACTATCCTCCAGCCACTCCAACGCATTATTGGGATGAATATAGTCCTTGTGATCGGCCATGAACTTCTGCGTCTCGGGCCACAATGTCGCCACGCTCTCCGGACTATCGTAAATATTGATATTGAAGCCGTACGTCTTATTGTGGTCTTGCATCCAGCGGAAAACGTCATAGTCGATGTCGCAGAAGAAGTGTACCTTCGGCTCGACGCGCCAGTAGTACTGAATGTTTGCGAGGGCGGGGTGCTCGGAGAACATGCCGCTGTTCCAGCGGCACATTTGGTGGTAGGATACTTTGGACATGTATTGGACTTTTTGTTCTTCGAGGAGGGAGACACTTTCGTGGAAGAGGTCCATGTTTATCCAGCCCGGGATGTCCCAGTGTTCTTTGGGTACAAGCTCTGCATTACGTTAGCATCGTGCTCCCTTCCCAATATAATTCTCGGCTTGTACGTACCATACCGCACCTCAGCCTTTGTTGCTGCCCTCGTCTTCCTTTTAAACTCCTCCGTAAACGGTACATCATTGAAAAAGGTCCAAGGGTAATTGAACTTGTGATTCCACGTCCTTTCTAGGTCTCGCATACTCTGCAGCAGATCTTCTATTTCCTCATTCCTCACTAGCGACAGGATCGTTGCGTTGATTCGCGCGCTGTTCCGGTTATTCGGCTCGTAGTTGTCGCCTTCCACTCGTCGGAGCGGTTCTGGTGGTTCACCGGATGCTGAATACACAGGTTAGAAGAATTTTGAGAGGTGAAGCAGGCGTATACAAGAGACGTACGGTCCAATTGCGGATCATGATCCCATTCTTGGAGTTTCGTCGCTGGCGGTGAAGATGGAGGTTGCAGCTCTGTGGGTGCCTTGTAGATCTGAAGAACCATGTAGAAGAATATACATAGCGTAATGGCGGCCAGAATGCGCATGCTCTTTGGGAGAGCCATTGTGCGGAGTTGTGTGAGTTTGGTGAATACTAACTCCTTGGCCGTGTCGGTGGATCTGTCCGATGTGTTGGGGAATTGTGTGCACGGGCCACTCAGGTGCATACGTAATATGTATTTCCGGGTTTAGGGGCTTCGGCGCGTTCAACAACGCAACAACGCGCCTCACGAGGAACATGACCGTTTCATGAGCATCAGAAATAGCACAAATCGGCCCACTTGGGGTAGATGAATTCGTCATCATGGCACAAACCGCCAAAATCGGAGCCCTCACCGATGAACTAATCCAGTCAATCGTCAAGTTCGACCCAGAGTCGAATAAATACGCCTACAAACAGGCCAAAGACCTCGCGGCAAAGGGATTGAAAGCTCATCAGTATGCTCGGACGAACCAATTTGATGTTCAGGCAAGTTTGGTTGGGCTGGACGAAAAGTTCAGGATCCTCAATCGGGATGACCTGGCTGATGCACTTCAAAAACGCCTCAAAGAACTTCAACAAATTCCGAATAAATGGATACCGGAGTATCTGTCGCTATTATTACAGCTTTCAGATCGGCCAGTTGAAAACTCGCAAGTGGAAGCCTTGGAACTGCTTAAACCGCCTGCGTCCCTTCCACCATTAACATGGGCTCAGATCTGCAAGGAATATCCACTCAGTGACGAGGAACTTTGGAAGGATATTGATTACGCAGCAGAATCGTCGGAAGATGACCAGAGTCCGAAGAGACGAGAGAGGACAGCAAAAAAGGAAATAACGCCCCCGACAAATGCCGACGAAGACGATACCTATCATCCAGAATCCTGTGTGGTGCCAGTAAAAGCTGAAGCGATATCAGAGATTGTAAATGCTCAGTTCTGGAAAGCAGAAGGCGAGGAAGAGACTGGGAAAGTTTCCATTACCGAGTTGCAAGCAATCAGAGAAACATTATTTATGCTCGCTGGACTCCAATCATCGCTTTATGTGATTGATCGACAGATGGGCAGCGTCCGTGTCAACCAGAAGTATAACCTCAACCATGTTATTTCGAAAACGACTGATCATTTACTGTCCCGATTCGCGGAACTCGGGCGTGATTTATTCAAGCTTCGCCAATGGACTGCTCGCTCCTCTTCACTTTCTTTGGTTCAGGCCTTCGAAGCGTCTGTCAGGACCCGACTGGCAGACTTTGATCGATATCTAGCCGTGTTGCAGCGGAAGTATCTGGTTCCGGATGCTCCAATAGTAGTTACAATGCTGGAACTTCTCAACGAGGTTCGGGAGAAGTCTGTGCCGCTGCTGCGACTAGCTCAGTTGGTAGCAGATATCGAGCCTTTGCTTCTTGTCAATCCCTTTGCTCATCTAGAGACGCTATTTGACCGCATCAGCCTAGCACAGATGACGCTAGAAAGGGAGGTCTTTGATTATCTCGCAGATATCTTCTTTGAATGTCTCCAAACATATCTGAAACCCATCCGAAGGTGGATGGAATTTGGTGAACTTGGAGCAAATGACGAAACATTCTTCGTCTTCGAAAACGACTCCAGCACCGAGGCTTCTTCACTCTGGCATGATCGATACGTCCTCCGGCGTGGCAAAGAGAACGCATTGCGCGCTCCGAAATTTCTTCAACCGGCAGCACAGAAGATCTTCAATACTGGAAAGAGCGTGGTCTTTCTCAAAGAGCTCGGCATCTACGGGACAGGTATCTCCCATTCAGAACCCGAACCTCGATTAGACCACGAAACAGTATGCGGGATCAATGCTGATATTCCCCTATCTCCCTTCTCAGAGCTTTTCAGAGCTGCTTTCGAGACTTGGATTAGGAGCAAGTACTCATTGGCTTCATCGGTCCTACGGGCACGGCTTTTTTCTAATTGTGGTTTGCTAAGTATTTTAAATATCTTCAACCGCTTGTATCTCGCTGCCGACGGATCCGTCTTCCAAGACTTTGCAGATGCCATGTTTGAACGAATGGATTCAAAACGGAGGGGCTGGAACGATCGCTTTCTTTTGACTGAGCTGGCCCATGGGATCTTCAGCACGGGTTTGGATGCCCCAGATGCCGAGAAAATAGTTGTGCGTAATGTCTTGATCAAGGAGCATGGACAGTCGGTCAAGGCTCTCGGCAGTGTCGCCATAGACTACGCCGTAAGTAATTGATGTTGTGTATGGACTAAGGCTAACCATCTCTAGCTTCCTTGGTCGATTATGAATATTGTCCAACGATCATCAATCCCCGTCTACCAACAGGTTTTCACTTTTCTACTGCAGGTTTATCGCGCGAAGTACCTCTTGCAGAAGATGGATTGGAAGAGTATCCCACAGAGCAAGTACCCTAACTTGACTCAAACAAGCTACAAGCTTCGTCAACGACTGATTTGGTTCGCCGACATTCTGCGCTCCTACCTAACTGAAACTGTCTTTGCGCCTGCAACGGATGACATGACCTCCGCCATGATCCAGGCAGAAGACATTGACCAAATGTCCGACATCCACATCAAGTACATTGCAAGGCTGCAGGAGCAGTCCTTACTCAGCCGCAGCATAAAACTCATCCAAAAGGCCATCATCTCAATACTCGATTTCAGCGTACTGTTTGCAGATATACATTCCTCTGAGTCCCGAGCGAGGAGAACCCCCACCCAGCGCTTAGCACCTACTCCCAAAAGCCCAGCCAAATACCATCCAAACCACCCAAAACCTCGCCGCAAGAGCTTCGCACCCCTCATTATCGACGACGGATCGTCTGACTCAGCAGACGGCGGAGATCACTCTGACGCTGATGCTGAAAGCAGCACAGATGAGGCTGACTTTGTGGAGAACTTGAAGAAGATCGAAGAGCAATTTGAAAGACTCCTCTCGTTTGTGACTGCCGGATTGAGAAGTGTGAGTCGTGCTAGCAGTGAGCCGGTTTGGGAAATGCTTGCTGAAAGGCTAGAGTGGAATACGTCGAAGGATAGATATTGATATGGTTGTACTGCGACTTTTCTAGTACATGAATACCAACTCTCCTGAATTCAAATCTCCTTTTGCATGGTTGTTTGGAAGGACCTCGGCGTCCTTGACACAGCTATTTAGCTTCCGACCTCGTTGCGCAGGGCAGAGGATACTCTCGTTCTTTTCCGCCTCGCTGCTTATGGTCCTGTTTTTGTTCGTATTTCTCTCTAGTTGTATATTCCTTAAGGCTGTGTAAATTATCCTGGCACCATTTGGCTTGCGGGGATCCGTAAAGGTAGGTCAAAACCAGGCTATAAGCATAACTTGCCTACAACCAGAGGTAATAATGCCTATAGCCTGGTCTTGCTCTTGTGAAAGGTGTAAATCTTGGTTCCCCGCTTTTCTCTGTATAACGAATCCATATGCATATTCACGCAGTATAGGCATCCGCATGCCGTTCGACGAATGGAGAGGAGGTGGAGTGTGAATGCATCCCATTGGTCCGACTAAAATTCGGCTATGCAACGTAGCCCAATCAGCTTCCATGTTTGTGGTCGGTCACGTGCCGAAGTGCTGTCAGGGTCTCTGCGATCCCCCATCAAAGTCGGCATCGCAAAGCTTTTGAGAGCGCGACTCAACCACCAGAGTGGGTGAATGCCCACCCCAAACTGCACACCACCACTATATTTTCAACATAATGATTGTAATGAACTGAGGAGCTCTTGAGTTTAGCCTTTCCTTTTTATTACTTAAATTCTACCTTGCCGTCGCACTACGCTTCCAATTCTCTGCGCCTGTCCAGCAAGGCTACCAACCAATGCACCGTCGCTCGACCACTTTACCTTATAACACATTCAATACCTTTGAGCTCGAGGATCGCGAGGTAGAAGAGACTTCGCTGAGAGCTCCGCTGGCAGCTCATTGCTGCTCAGGACGTAACTATGGCTGCCATTCATAATTTTGAGGCCATGGCGGCCAAACTGGATGACCCGAATATAGGTATGCTGCCTCCAGATTTTGACACCTTCGCAGGGCATTATATGAGAGCATAATGGCATAGAGCTTGTAAAGGCTGATACATCTGCGTTTACTAGACCTAAGAGCGAAAGGCTCCCAGGCCATCGATATTCGGGATAACATCGAAAGTTACTGTCAAGGGCCACAATACAATGTGTTTTTGAACCACTTGGTTCCCGTCTTCTTGAAAATTCTAGATGGAAACCCAGTATTCATCAGCACGTCTCCGGAACAAGTGAGTGCTCCTCAGGCTGCCAGTGTAAACTCCGGGTAACAAACTTCTCTGCAATAGAAGATACGGAACTGCGTACTAGAAATATTGCACCGACTCCCCATGAGCCCTGTTGAAGCGGTCGAATCTCATGCGGCGAAAATTGTGGACAAATTGATGAGCCTGGTCAAAATTGAAAACGAGGACAATGCGGTACTCTGCATGAAGACGATTATGGATTTCCAGAGGCATCAGACCAAGGCACTGGCGGACCGAGTACAACCATTTTTGGACCTGATCCAAGAGATGTTTGAGACGATGGAACAGGCAGTCCAGGATACATTCGATAATCCTGCACCAGCGCCTGCAACCCAAGGCGTACCCTCTACCCCAAACAATCCACAGTATTCGCAGTCGCCGCGACCAGGATCGCCCGCCACAGCCTTGACGACGGGACCTACAGGAGATATCGGCTCGGAACAACAACAGGCGCGGATGCTGTTGAAGGGAATGCAATCTTTCAAGGTCCTGGCCGAATGCCCAATCATTGTGGTGTCACTTTTCCAGGCATATAGGAACTGCGTGAACAAGAACGTAAAGCTCTTCGTACCCCTAATCAAGAATGTACTGCTACTTCAGGCTAAACCACAAGAAAAGGCACACGCCGATGCGGAGGCGCAAGGGAAGATATTCACAGGGGTAAGCAAAGAGATTAGGAATCGAGCAGCGTTCGGAGACTTTATCACCGCACAGGTGAAAACTATGAGCTTTCTCGCCTATTTATTAAGAGTATATGCACAACAGTTGAACGACTTCCTACCGACCCTGCCCGATATCGTTGTCCGGTTATTGAAAGATTGCCCCAGGGAAAAGTCTGGCGCGAGGAAGGAGCTTCTAGTGGCAATACGGCATATCATCAACTTCAACTTCCGGAAAATCTTCTTGAAGAAAATTGACGAGCTACTAGATGAACGGACTCTGATTGGAGATGGACTTACGGTGTACGAGACTATGCGGCCGCTGGCATACAGTATGCTTGCTGACTTGATTCATCACCTCCGCGATTCTCTATCCAAGGAACAGATCCGACGAACAGTCGAGGTCTACACCAAGAATCTGCATGATACTTTCCCCGGCACCAGCTTCCAGACGATGAGCGCAAAATTACTGCTCAACATGGCCGAGTGTATAGCGAAACTGGAGCCGAAGGAGGATGCTCGATATTTCCTTATCATGATTCTGAATGCCATTGGCGACAAGTTTGCAGCAATGAACCGACAATACTCCAACGTCGTTAAGTTATCAGCACAGTATAGCCAACCCTCTATCGATGCTCTTCCGGAAAACCACATGGCAGACAAGGAGCATCCACCGGACTGGGATGAAATTGACATATTCAATGCCACCCCTATCAAGACATCCAACCCACGTGACAGGAGCTCGGATCCGATCGCCGACAACAAGTTCCTCTTCAAGAATCTGCTTCATGGGTTGAAGAATCTGTTCTATCAGCTCCGTGCTTGCAACCCGGCCAAAATCAAGGATGAGATTGATGCAGCTAATGCATCGGCAAACTGGCATGAAGTGTCCTTTGGATACAATGCCGAGGAGGTGGAGGTTCTAATCAAGCTCTTCCGAGAAGGCTCTAAGGTATTCCGTTACTACGGGACAGACAAACCAAATGCAGAAACTCAGGGATTGTCACCTGGAGATCTCATGGCAAATCAACACATGATGTCGAGTGGTAAAGAAGAGAAGGAACTGCTCGAGACCTTCGCTACTGTTTTCCATCACATCGATCCAGCGACCTTCCACGAAGTGTTCTCATCTGAGATACCTCATCTATACGATATGATGTTTGATCATCCCGCACTGCTCCACGTACCGCAGTTCCTACTTGCTAGCGAGGCCACATCGCCTAGCTTTGCTGGTATGCTGCTGCAGTTCTTGATGGATCGCATCAAAGAGGTCGGAACGTCAGACGTTAAGAAGTCGTCCATCCTGCTTCGACTATTCAAGCTATCCTTCATGGCTGTCACACTTTTCTCCGCACAGAATGAACAGGTCCTCTTGCCGCATGTCAGCAAGATTATCACTAAATCGATCCAGTTGTCCACCACAGCTGAGGAGCCTATGAATTATTTCCTGCTGTTGCGGTCGCTCTTCCGAAGCATCGGAGGTGGTCGATTTGAGCACCTCTACAAGGAGATATTGCCTCTTCTGGAGATGTTACTAGAGGTCCTGAACAACCTCCTTGTTACGGCACGCAAGCCTGCTGAGCGAGATTTGTTTGTCGAACTCTCGCTCACAGTACCTGCCCGCCTAAGCAACCTTCTCCCTCATCTGAGCTACCTTATGAGGCCATTGGTGGTAGCCTTACGGGCTGGGTCAGAACTCGTTGGGCAGGGCCTGAGGACTCTTGAGCTTTGCGTTGACAACCTGACCGCCGATTACCTCGATCCTATCATGGCGCCTGTTATCGACGAGCTGATGGCAGCACTGTGGGAGCATCTCAAGCCAAATCCGTACAGCCATTTCCACGCGCACACGACTATGCGGATCTTGGGCAAGCTCGGTGGACGGAACCGCAAATTCATCACTGGTCCCCCTGAGCTACAATTCAAGCCCTACTCAGACGATGAGGCATCTATCGATATCAGGCTTATTGGCTCAACGAAAGAACGTGCGTTTCCCGCCGCGGTCGGTATTGAGACTGCCATAGCGAGGCTGCATGAAGCTCCAAAGCTCCCAGCGGCGAAAAAGTCGGATACTTTCCATAAGCAGCAAGCCTTCAGGCTCATCACTGCTCACACAAAGCTGATGGTGGGCTTTGACAGTCTTCCCGACGACTTTGCCCAGCTCGTACGCCTCCAAGCGAATGACATGGTTTCTAAGAAGTTCGATGTTGGAACTGATCTTATGACCATCTCTGAACGCGAGAAGTCGATAGTCAAGAAGGGTGTCGAACAAGAGATCATGAGGAAGCTCCTGAAGGCGTGCATATTTGCTGTGTCTATTCCAGATCTCAAGTCTGACGCCGAAACGTTCGTAACCAATCTTGCTAAACACTTTACCTTACTAGAGGTCGGCAACCACTTTGCCCATCTAAAACACAGAGGGAAACCTTTCGATGTGTCTTACGGAGAAGGGCCTGTCCATATCGAGAGCGAAGTGATCTCGGAAGCTCTCGGGGACTCGTTGGCATCGGACCACGTTGCAGTGCGAGAAGCTACTGAACAGGCTATTCTCACGATGCGCGACTCAGCGAAGGCCATTTTCGGATCTCAAGAGAAGCTTGATAGGTTTCCCTTCTTCGAGGAGCTCTCTAAGACGTTTTGCCACAATTGCCATGCGGATGATTGGTTTATGAAATCCGGTGGAACTCGTGGTATTGAGATCATTACCAAAAAGCTTGGTCTAGGTACGCAATGGATGATCGCCCGCCATTTCGAGCTTATCCGAGCCTTGAATTTCGTTATGAAGGACATGCCGCTCGATCTAGATGCGAAAACTAGGGTGCAAGCTGAGCGACTTCTGGAAGATCTGATTAGGCGGTGCCACAAACCGACGTCTAAGGAGGATTTTGAGAAGCCGAATAACATGCTTCTAAGACTATGCGGTCAGTTAGTGGGTGACCTGTCACACATGAACAAGAACGTGCGGGAGGCGACGCAGAGAGCTTTTCAGGTTCTCTCGGAAGTAACTGGCCTTGGGGTACACGAGCTCATCATGCCGGTCAAGGACAGACTGGTGGTTCCCATCTGGACGAAACCCCTCCGAGCGCTGCCATTCAACATTCAGATCGCCTACATTGATGCTATTACGTTCTGCCTGAAGTTGAAGAATAACGTCCTTGAGTTCAACGATCAACTGACAAGGCTGCTGACGGAGTCTCTTGCCCTTGCCGATGCAGAAGATGAGGGTCTCGCCAACAAACCCTTTGAGCAACGGAATGCCGATTACATTGTGAACTTACGAGTTGCCTGCATTCGACTTCTATCAACTGCTCAAAGCTTCCCGGAATTCAGTACTAGCCCTCCTAACCAGACTTTTCTCCGCATCATTGCTGTCTTCTTCAAATGTCTCTACTCCAGATCTCCGGAGGTTATTGAAGCTGCAAATCATGGCCTGCAGGGTGTTCTTTCTGCCACAAATAAGCTGCCAAAGGATGTCCTTCAGAGCGGACTCCGACCGATTCTAGTTAATCTCCAAGATCCTCGTAAATTATCGGTGGAAGGCCTCGATGGTCTTGCTCGCCTTCTGAAGCTTTTGACAAACTACTTCAAAGTGGAGATTGGCACTCGCCTTCTGGACCATTTGAAAACCATCGCAGATCCGGTCAGCTTGCAGAAGATATCATTTACTATGGTTGAGCAAAACCCGAAGATGAAAATTGTGACTGGCATCTTCAACATTTTCCACCTCTTGCCCCCTGCCGCAGCGACTTTTTTGAAGCCTATCACCGAAAAAGTTATCGAATTGGAAACAGCACTCAGACGCACGCATTACAGTCCTTTCAGGGAGCCACTGATCAGGTATCTCTGCATGTATCCCAAGGAAGCCTGGGATTTTTTTGCCCCGAACATGAAGGACCAGACACAAGGCCGCTTTTTTGCACAGCTGCTCGAGAATGAGGCAAGCGGTCCTCTGAGAAAAGAGGTCATGGATGATGTGTCGAAGTTCCTGAACTCATTTAGCATTGAGGGATCGGACAGGGAGAAAAGTCAAGCCCAGCTCAACGCCATTCATGTTGCTTACGCTATGAGCCAATTTGACGCGACAAGCGTATGGCTGGTGTCCCATGAAAATCTGAGGAAGGCGCTATTCGATGCTGCTAAATCTTTGGAGACGAAATTCCGGCAAAACAATATCGATTCGGAGTTACGGCTAGCCACCGAGCAGGCTGGAGATCAAATTATGGCTGTTTTCACAACCTACCTTATTCATGAGCCGAACAATCTGGACTTCTTCTTTGAACTGATCGATGCCGTTACTTCCGAGGAACTGAAGGCGTCCCCAGGACTATTCCATTTTATTTACAAGGAGATGGTCGAGAGCGAATCGGTTGATTATTGGAAGACTTTGGTTCACAAATGCATTGATCTCTACACGGCACGGAACACATCGCAGAAAACCAAGACGTTCATATTCAGGTACATCGTCAATCCAATTTTTGCCGTGGACGTAAAGCGAAATTGGGATAACCTATTCGGCCAAGCTAAGGGAACGAAGCTGATGGATCGGGACATGACTGAGACAATGCACAACCGACTATGGAGGCCTCAGGCGTTTACTGATACATCTGAGGAAACCGCACAGCTTGGTGTGGATCACTCGCGGATGGAGCTGCTTCAGCTTACAACTCTTCTCCTCAAACATCACCACAACCTCATACAGGAGGCTCGCAAGGATGTCATCAAGTTCGCGTGGAATTACATTAAGCTTGAGGATATCATCAACAAATATGCAGCATATGTCCTGATTGCCTTTTTTATCGCAGTATTCGATACCCCCATGAAGATCGTCGTTCAGGTCTATCAGGCCCTTCTTAAGGCCCACCAAAATGAAGGTCGATCGTTGGTCATGCAAGCACTTGAACTTCTAGCGCCCGTTCTTAAGAAGCGAATGGGTGGAGATAATACAAAAATGGCAACACCAAGATGGGCACAGATTCCTCGCAAGATCTTGTCTGAGGAGAGCTCGAACTTACAACAACTGACGAGCATTTTCAACTTCCTTGTTCGACATCCTGATCTTTTCTACGAAGCTCGAGAACAGTTGTCCTCGATCATTATTACTGCGCTTTCGAAGCTTGCCCAGCCGCCTAATCCGTCAAACGAGGCTAAAAAACTGGCCTTGAATCTGATTAGTCTAATTAGGACTTGGGAAGAGCGGACTGCTCGGGAGTCGGGCAATGCGCCAGATCGCATGTCTCAGTCTCCACAAGTCGCCAAGCGGAGAGTTGATGGAACAACTGTTCCTCCTGGTCCCCTGCCGAAGGGATTTGTGGCCTCCCCAGCTATCCGAATGGTACTCGTCAAGTATCTCATTCAGTTCATAGCATATCTTCCAGAACGATATCCTGTTGCGACTCCCAAACCGAAGGAGGGCATGGTCCCCAATCCATCGGCCGCACAACCTGCGGAGATATGCAAGAAAGCTGTTCAGCTGCTTCATGATCTTCTCTCGCCCCGTCTTTGGAGCGACTTGGATTTAGACACTATGCTCTCGAAGAAGATTGAGGATATCCTTCTTGCAGAAATGAAGCAGGAGGAGAAAGTCGAAGCCTTCAATACCAGGATGATCAACACTCTTCAGATCGTCAAGGTCATCGTTAACGTTAAACCGGATGAATGGGTTCTCGAGCGTATGGCGCAGTTCCAGAAGATACTAGACAAACCTATTCGCTCCGAGAACGCGGATGTACAAGCTAGCCTCCACACGGTGGATGAGAATGAAGACTGCACATCCAAGCTCAATCCCCTACTGAAACGTATACTGGATGTCATGCCTGAGCCCATTACGGATGATGAGGGCAATTCTGAAGATACACCATCTACAGAGTTTGTCAATTCCTTGGGTGCAATAGCTACGGAGGCTTTGTCGAATGGATCTTATATCTGCGCCATCAATATCCTTTGGACCCTGTGCCAGAAGCGGCCGGAGGAGATAGACCAGCACATCCCGCAGATTATGAAGGCTTTCCAGGGCAAGATGGCGAAAGACCACCTAGCAGCCCACATGCTTGGCCAACCTGGCATCCCACCTGGAATGCGTCCCGACGGAGCGAATCCACCAACCGACCCTCGTGAGATCGAGATCCAGTCTGATTTGGTACTCAAGGTGATCGACATTCTCGCAGCCAGGATGAATGAGCTCGGGGAGAACCGACGTCCCTACCTCAGCGTTCTTGCCTCCTTGGTCGAACGTTCGCAAAGCAACACGGTTTGCATGAAAGTTCTAGACTTGGTCGAGCAATGGATCTTCCACTCCTCGGAGCCTGTCCCAACACTTAAGGAGAAAACTGCTGTCCTTAGCAAGATGTTGCTTTTCGAACATCGGCCAGATCCATCTTTACTGACCCGATTCCTTGATCTAGTTATACGCATCTATGAAGACCCCAAGATAACTCGTTCGGAGCTTACGGTTCGAATGGAACATGCCTTCCTCATCGGAACTAGAGCACAAGATGTCGAGATGCGTAACCGTTATATGACAATCTTCGACAAGAGCTTGAGTCGCACTGCGTCTAGTCGTCTGAGCTATGTTCTGGCTTCACAAAACTGGGATACCCTCAGCGACAGCTACTGGCTTAGTCAAGTTATTCACCTCATGTTTGGATCTGTAGAGATGAATGCGCCCGCTCAATTACATCCCGAGGACTTCAAACTCATGCAGCCAACCACCATTTTCGGGACATACAAGCAAGACTCACGGATACCAGACGTCATCATTGATGATGAACTGGAAGCCTTTATTAACAACCACCGGCGATTCTGCGCGCAACTAGGAGATGTTAAAGTTCGAGATATCTTCGAACCCCTCGGGCACCTTCAGCACACCGATAGCAACCTCGCGCACGACATTTGGGTCAAATTCTTTCCCTTGGCCTGGACTGCTCTTACGAAGGATGACCAGAATGACCTGGAGAAGGGTGTTGTATCGCTGCTTACGAAGGATTACCATTCACGGCAGATCGACAAACGTCCGAACTGCGTCTCCACCATGCTTGAGGCTGTGGTTCATGCTCGCCCACGTATCAAGTTCCCACCTCATATCATGAAGTATCTGGCTCGAACATACGACGCATGGTACACTGCAGCGTGCTACATGGAAGAATCTGCTATCACACCTATTGTCGATACAGAGAAGATTCGAGAGAGCAACCTCGATGCTTTACTGGAGATCTATTCTGGTTTGCAAGAAGACGATTTATTTTACGGAACTTGGAGACGACGATGCCAATTCATTGAGAGCAATGCAGCTCTATCCTACGAACAGTGTGGCATCTGGGATAAGGCTCAACAGATGTACGAAGCAGCACAAATCAAAGCCCGAACGTCAGTCTTACCGTTCTCGTCTGGAGAATACATGCTTTGGGAAGATCATTGGGTCGTTTGTGCGCAGAAGTTACAGCAGTGGGAAGTCCTTAGCGACTTTGCCAAACACGAGAACTTCAATGATCTGTATTTGGAAGCGACATGGAGACATTTCGAGGCTTGGACCAACAATGACCAGCGCGAACAGCTGGACTCCATCATCAAGGGTGTCAGTGATGCCCCTACACCTCGCCGTGTGTTCTTCCAGACCTTCATGTCCCTGCTGAAGCTTCACGCAAAATTAGAAACACAATCTGAGTTCCACCGGCTTTGCGATGAGTCCATCCAGCTGTCCATTCGAAAATGGCATCAATTACCAAGGCGCATCACCAATGCCCACATTCCGATACTACAACACTTCCAGCAACTGGTAGAGCTGCATGACGCGAGCGTGATCTGTCAGAGCCTCGCGCAGACAACGCAAGCTAACCTTGACCACAAATCCCAGGAGTTGAAGCTCCTTCTCAGTACTTGGCGCGATCGCCTCCCGAACTTCTGGGACGACATTAATGCATGGCAAGACCTAGTTACTTGGCGACAACATATCTTCCACTTGATCAACGGCGTATACCTTCAGCTTCTACCGCCGAATCAGAACAATACCAGCGGCAACTCATTCGCGTATCGTGGCTATCACGAGACGGCCTGGATCATCAATAGATTCGCTCATGTCGCTCGAAAGCACAACCTTCCTGATGTTTGCATTCAACAGCTCAGCCGTATATATACTCTCCCCAACATCGAGATTCAAGAGGCTTTCCTAAAGCTTCGAGAACAGGCCAAATGCCATTACCAGAATCGCAGCGAACTCAACAACGGGCTGGACGTGATTAACAACACCAATTTGAACTACTTCGGTGCGCAGCAGAAAGCGGAATTCTACACTCTCAAAGGCATGTTCCTTGCCAAGCTTGGGCAGAAGAACGAAGCGAATGATGCTTTTGGAAGCGCGCTGTTCTTCGATATCAAACTGCCGAAGGCCTGGGCTGAATGGGGCCGTTACAATGATATGCTGTTCAAGGAAGATCCCACGAATCTGGAGAAAGCAGAAGCAGCTCTTAGCTGCTATCTCGAAGCCGCCAGCCAGTTCAAGAATGCGAAATCGAGAAAGCTACTTGGCCGTGTGCTGTGGTTGCTCAGCTTGGACAATCCTGAGCGCAAGTTAGCCGAGAAGTTTGAAGAGTTTAAGGGCGACACGCCGGCCTGGTACTGGATTACGTATATCCCGCAATTGCTGAGCAGTTTGTCACGACCTGAAGCCCCGATTGCAAGGCAAATCCTTGGGAAGTTAGCGAAGACATATCCGCAGGCGCTGTACTGCCATCTCAGGACCACCAGGGAGGATTTGGCAGCGCTCAAGAAACAAAATGATGCAAAGGAAGCGAAAGAGAAGGTCGCACGTGCGAAGCAACAACAAGCACAAGGTGCACAAGGTTCACCGGCACAGAAGCAAGGATCCCCCGATGCAAGACCTGGCTCAGCGTCCAGCACCAATCGACCAGCTTCTGCAAGTGGTGACACTAAACCGCCGGCGGCTGGTACACCAAATGGCACGGTCAAGGCCGAAGGCAACCAGCAAGGGACTCCAAATGGAACTGCGGAAACGCCAGCACCGCCCAAGAAGCCATGGGATCATGTTGAGGAAATATCAGCTATTCTCAAGACCGCATTCCCTCTACTTGCCTTGTCGATGGAGACCATGTTGGATCAAATCCAGAAGAATTTCAAGTGCCCGCCCGATGAGGATGCTTACAGGCTTATTGTGGCTTTGCTGAACGATGGTCTATCCTATGTGGGTCGACAGCCTGCTCTCTACGCCCAAGAAGTTCGTCTCCCGCCTTCAACTGAGGCGAACATTACCCGCTTCGCCGAGTCCGTCCTTCCGCCCCACATCCGCAAAGCATTTGAGCAGGACTTCGTCGTCAACAAACCGACCATGTACGAATATACCCAGAAGTTGCGGATTTGGAGAAATAGGTTTGAGGAGAAGCTCGATCGGAGGAAGCTCGTCGTTCCTCTGGAGTCCTTTACACACCAGCTTAACGAATTCCGGTTCCTAAAGTTCGACGACGTTGAAGTGCCAGGACAGTACCTCCAACATAGGGACAAGAATTCGGACTTCGTTCGCATCGAACGGTTCTTGCCTGACGTTGACCTTGTTCGGGGAATCGGTATCTGCCACCGACGGCTCAAGATTAGGGGTCATGATGGCAGCGTACATACATTCGCTATTCAGTTCCCCGCCGCTAGGAGCTCGAGGAGAGAGGAGCGTATTCTCCAGCTGTTCAGAATTTTCAATGGCATCTTGGCTAAGCGCAAAGAGAGTCGGAGGAGGAATCTGCAGTTCCATCTGCCGCTCATGGTACCGATTACGCCGAGCGTTCGTATGGTACAGGACGATTCGTCGTACATCAACATGCAGGGCATTTTTGAGGACTACTGTAGGAGAAATGGCATCAACAAGGACGAGCCAGTCCTGTTTAGTATTGAGAAATTGAGGGCGTTAGCACCGGTAAGACCATTCGATGAGGTCTTGAAGCTTATTTCTTGGAAGCTAACAATCCCACAGAAGAACATCGACCATGCCAACAGCATCCGCCTAGAAACCTTCGCCTCAGTCCAAGAGAAGTACGTCCCACAAACCGTCATGCTCGACTTCTTCCGCTCAACCTATGCCAACTTCTCCGATTTCTGGCTCTTCCGCCGCACTTTCAGCTACCAGCTCGCAGCCCTCACCTTCATGACATACGTCATGCACATGAACACGCGCTACCCACACAAACTCAGCATCTCGCGCGCGACCGGCCGCGTCTGGGGCTCCGAGCTCATTCCTTCCATGGCCGTCGGCAAACCCATTCTCCACAACAACGAACCCGTTCCCTTCCGCCTCACACCCAACCTGCAAACGCTCATGGCGCCCATCAACCAAGAGGGCATATTTGCCTCGTCCGTCATGACCGTCGCTCGCTGCTTGATCGAACCGGAAGGCGAGCTGGAGATGCAGTTGAGCATCTTCTTGAGAGATGAGATGATGCATTGGTTCACGAGCCAGCATAAACAGCTAGGAGCTGATGTGTTGAGAGAGGCGGTACAGCAGAATAGCGAGCTCATCGTTAAGAGAGCAACGAGTATCGGGTCGCTGCCTGGTGGTGCGAATATCCCCGCGAATCAGACGGTGGTGGATCTTGTGGCGATGGCGGTGAATCCGGTTAAGCTTTGTCAGACGGATCCGCTTTGGATGGCTTATTTGTAGGGAATATGGAAGGCTGGCGATGAAAAGGCGTTCTGAGGCGTTATGTTTTCTTTGCGTTTTTTCGTCCCCTCCCTTTCCTTGAATGGATATGGGGGACATTTAGGGGAATCTTTATAGTCTTGTGGTGTTAGGTGTTCATAAGATTCACGAAAGGTGGGGTTGCCTTGTGGCACTGGAGTAGCAAATGGGGATCAGACGGGATATTTTTCAAATTGTAGAGAGTTAGGGTAGATAGTTCGGGCTTGAGTAAGAAGCTTATTTAGCTGTCAGGTTCTAGAGCAATTGTGTTTGTTGAGTGGATAGTGGATCGATACGGAAGTTGCTCGAACCACGGCATTTTAAGAGCTAGTCCAGTTTAGGAAAGAGCGGCCAAGAGCGCCTCATCTTGAGACTCGGCGACAAAATGGAACTTCGCTCAGGGTAGCCTCAAGCACTACATCAGATACTCTCTACTATTTGTACCTACACCTTAGTCTAGATAGGAACTTTTGCTATCTGGAGGTTGCTTCCCCTTCCCCTTTCTCTAGCCTTTGTTCAGCCTGCTCTTTGAACTCATTATTTCTACGAGTGGAGTCGTAAACCGATCGCCGGATAGGGCCTTCCTCTGAATCCACCTTCTCAGATATTTAGGTTGGTGCTTAGCAAAGCTGAGATTAATCGTCGGCGAGCGCAGTCTAAAAGGGACAAGGCCAAACACCAACGCGAGGTGGAGCAAGCTGAACGGGAGCGTCGGCGTCTGCAGTCAATAGGAGACAGGGCCAGATACTCAATACAATTATCTTGGGCTCCAAGGATATCGGGCGATAAAGCTACTATATTTTCTACAGCTGTCGCAACTCCGGATCTGATGGAAGAGGTCATGTCTTGGCAGCTGGAAGTACTCATAAATATTGTCTTGAACATGATGGATCAATTGAAGGTAATGACTGGTTAAGTACATAATAATCAAATGGGCGGTAACGACAGTATGACTGCATCAATGATGCTGTAGTAGCGTCTGTACCTTGGGTTCTGCCCACCTTAGTACAAGATAGCAAGGTTTCCTACCGCGGTTATGTCAACAGCTCAACCCTGGAAGTCCATTTCGCGTACAGTTAACAGAAAACTCTGGCAGGGGTAGTATCCGCATGCACTATAATTGGGACTGGTTAACGGAGTTTGGATGGGAAGGTGAGGTGAAGGTGAGCAACCTGAGCAGAGGCTGAGCTGAGCTCTCGCGAGAAGGAATTCTCGGGAAATAAGCAGCTGAGTAGCTCCGCGCGTCAACAACTCATCAACACAGCGGCGCCTCGTCCAGGCAATCCGCACCTCGCTTACGGTTTTTGCGCTACGCCCGAACAGGCAATCTTGCTGAACGTTCACCATAAAGGCCATCGCTTCGCAGTCTTTTTCCTTCATCCTTCACAACCTTTTCTCTCTACTCTCCTCCCCTCCCTCGCTCGCATTCCGTCCGCACCAGCCGCTCCTATTGGGTCCCAATCATCCCTTGTGAGGCATTTTTGACAAACCCAGTCGCCGTTCGGGAGACCAGGAAGTGTGCCGCAGGGCTGGTGCAGCGACATTTCAGCAATGTAAACCTCGCAATAGTTCATTCCAGGCAAGCGGCGCTATCCATCACGAACTGGGCTAAAACATCAGGGCGGGCACATGCTACGCGTAAGAACATTGCGGCAACTGAAGTCATCACCAGCACGCCACTACTCTCGCCCCAAAGTGGACATCGCAACTCGGTCTACTTCCCTTCGAACATCCTCTCGAGGGACGACGGCAGTACATGACTGTAGGAGCAGTTACGGACCAAGCGACTACGTGGACCGTTGGCCAGATATTACTCTCTCAGGTGCCGAAATGCACAACGTTGGTGACGGTGATTGTACGTTACCGTGAGATAACGTCAAAGTTGGTTCCAAAATCGTTGACAGTTGTACGGGACATACTCGGTGATGCAAGGCAACTCCTCCGCATGATGCGGGTCACGTCTGACTCCTGGTTATTAGTGGGCTGTCGACAACGCTTCCAACAGTTAGTACTACTAACCGTACAAAACGGTCCGTACAGCTCACGTGATCCGTTAATTAGTAGTAGAGCTCTCACCCGTTATTAACGACTTGTGAGGCTCTAGTTACTGGTAGTATTGCCGCTCATATAGCGGTTTTTTTTTTTTTTTTTTTTTTTGGGGGGGGGGGGGGGGGTTGTTAAGGAGCTCTCTAGCGTTGTCAGCTGCCCAATTGGCTCGGCAAATCGTTAGAAAATGAAGAATCTGTGCCATTACCATATAACTCTCTTACAAACTGTACAACAGTGCCATTTCTATTAAAAATCCGTCCACATGTTACTTACTAACTACTTTGCGAGGCAGAGTCGCTCATCCAGGCGAGTTGCCGTTGCCCGCGCCTCTAGCAGCTCTGTACCCTAAACCTATCACACTGCTGCCTCTAAACGTCTTGGGAAAGCAGTTGGTGCATTTTAGCTCTCATCTCTGGCTATATTCCATGAGGGAACTCCATCAACTCTAGGTTTAACCTCGCTCGATACCTACTCGAAAACGTACCCGGAGGAGTAGCGCGCGACCATAAGGCTTAACTTCGGGGTAGATTGGGACAATATGTGGTACTAGAAAAAGAAGCTAGCTGCTGACCGGCTTGGTTACTGCGTAAAACACTGATCTCAACTGCATGGCAAGCGTCAACTGTGACCAATTTGGAGGCACGGCGCTAGCTCATAGTACGTGGATAAGGAGGGCCGCCTAAGGTAGTTCTAGCTCTGTCAAATCTACCACTTGCAAGGTAATCAAGAGGCAGCTAAAGTAGTTAATGGTAATGTCTATATTGTTTGGCATCTCTCCAAGGATTACAATGTCGACATTAAACGAAGGTTTCTACCAAATGGTCTACGCCTACCTTTGGATCCATAGAAAGCAACAATAGAGAGCGTGGCACGTTAAGTTGCCCACACTCTATAACAAGAAGAGGCGTTTTAAAATGCGTACGTTAACTGAGTTATTTCTCAGAATCTCTTGTTCCTAAAATTAACGTTAGATGAACTTTTAGGTCTCTTTACCTAAAATTAACTTATTCTTCTTGCCGCTCTCTTACAATCCCTAACACCTTATTGGCTTATGTAAATAGTAGTTTGAAAAACCAGAAAGAGGAGGTTTAAACGCTATTAAATACAGCTAGTAGCAAAATTTCGTTAAGTATAGACGTGTGAAGTTTGTTAAACTACTTTTTTTTTCTTAGAGTTGCTATTTCTTTTATTAGTAAGTTTACTTACTAAACTCTTATTAATTCTTAATATCTAATTTTTATATAAAAATTATAATTTTAGCTTTTAAAACATATAAACTTTTAATATACTTAATTTGCTACTAAATAGTAGTATAAGCTAGTACTTTATTTTTTTAATACTTTTTACTATTTTAAAACTTGAGAATTTTATTTATTAATTTTAGTATATATAAAGAACTTTTACTACTAGTAAAAAAAAGTAACATAATAGGTACAATTTTTAAGCTAATATTTTTACCAACAAAAAGTAAAATAAAATTAAGTACTTTAAAAGCTTTTTAAAAAATAACTTTTATAAATATGTAAACTTTTTAAAAGTAACACAAGTTACTTAAAATTTAAGGTTCTTTTTTTTCGTAAACTATACTCTATATTTAATAAATAAATAAAGAATTTTATAAAATAAAAAGGCGTTATACAATAAGCTTAAAAACTCTTACCTTAAATCTAGTGTTGACTTTAGTATTACTAAGCTTACTATCTACTAGAAAAGGCTACTAATAGTCTCTAAGATTTCTTACTACACTATGGCAACTGTTCCTATTTATTGCTCCGGCTTCTCTAGTTCAAGAACTACTAGAGACGCTACTCTACGTACTACAAGAAGGTAGAGGCGTTAATTTGGGTTATTTTCATGGATTACTTTAAAGGTAAGAATGAAGCCAAAGATAAAATAGAGGTCTTCTAGCTGTTAAGGTAAAAGCCTCTTTGTAGCAACTATTACAACAAGCGTTACTAGAAGACTCTATCAGTTGACGTTACTCTCCTTACTAGTAATAAAGACGCAAAAAGGCGGGCAAGGTTAACAAATTAGACCTTTATTTTGAATCTCTACTATAGGACCTTACTACTAAGAAGAAGTATGACGACTTCATAAATCGCCCTCTTAATTAGTAAATCTGAAGAGGCAAACTCTACTATTCTACATTCTATTAAATTACCCTTAATTTCCTCTCTATACCCTGTACTTCTTGTGAATGTAAGAGGTTGTTTAGCTCTGCCAAACGTACGGTTACAGTTGACAGGAACTATCTCTCTAGTACAATGATTGAGGCTCTTTAACCCCAAAAGAACTGGCTCTGTTGTAAAGTAGTACACAGTAAGATAGTGGACCTCGCAACTCACATTGTAACGTTTTTAGTAGTTGCTAATCAAGAGGCAGAATCTACAGACGAAATGATAACTACTATGCTAGATAGCCCTACTCCACTATTTGTTACAAAGTAATGAGCTGTACAGTACAGCAAAAATCTACTTCTTAGTAGTAACGGCGTACTGCTAGTTCACGCCTCTCTAAAGAGGCCTTCCGTTAGTTAGTACTCCTCTACTCAGTTGTTACTAACGGTTGAGGCTCTCAAAACGCTCCGTAACTAATTTTTGGAAGCGTTGGCTGTCGGCATAACGATGCGTTGAACCTATATACCAGCCGACGTTCGATTGACACATGTAGTCCGCACGGTAAAAGTACCAACTATGATGCTATTGGACCGGACGAGGACGAGAGAGACGACGATTTGAGAATGGCGGTCAAAGCTCAGGTAGTGAAAGCTCAGGTGGTAGTGATTCCGATGCTAGCGCCGCCGCCGACGACGAGGAGCAGCTCCACAGAGAGCATAGGCGCGCACAAGTCCGAACACGTCGGCCGTGGCCGAAGTTGGACGATCAGCGCTTACTCGCGTACAAGAGCAAGATTGGTTATGAAGTGGGACGATATATATCCCCATTTCCCAATCGCACGCCCAGGCGCAGTACAGGCGCGCTGGTACGTATTGCAAGGGAAATGATCCGTCAACATTGCTCCAATATCCACGATATATTTACCCTGCCCCTTCCACATAAGGGGCGAACGCTGGCTGTAACGGTGTTGAAGAGTCATCTACACTTTCGGAGTAGAGTATTGGCTCGCGAAAGTAGACTTATTACAGGTAGAGGATACTTGGCGACATGAGACACACTGTGTATATGTGAAATTATCTCCAGCATTTTTCTGCCCTTCCCATAGATTCTTGGTCATCTGGTGTATTCTGCGCCATCTGCACGATCGTGTTTTGACGTTATGCGGTCCACATTAGTCTAAACGTAGGTAGTCGACGATATGGCAGTAAAAGGTGGTGGCCTCGGGGAGTGCAGATACGGCAGTCCCTTTGGTAATCCCTTTTGCCTGATTATCTCTTATTTATACTGATTAGTAATAGCGATATAGTGCGACGAACCCTGCGTACAAAGTAACCAACGAAAGAGCGCACTGTATGAGAGTAGCAAACCCTAGTATGCATACGGTACTGTAAGAACTGAAACCGCCGGATTCGATCCACTTTATCGGTCAAGACAGCCCCGCCCGTCAACCAACACCATCATTCCAACGCCTCGAAAAGAGCGTAGAACAGGTTCGACCTAGTAGACTTGAATATCCTATCCGATATGTCAGCAAGGACGAAGCGCCCATTCTGGAAACAGATCGCGGCCTTCCCGATCCTCGCTTCTTGATTCCATAATCCTCTCTTTTGTAATCTGGACGTCATTCCCTCTTCGGTCGAGCAGCAGTGTCATTACCCCTTTTCCACTCCCCCGATTCCCGGTTGCTGCCTTGACTACCTCTTCTGTAATCTGGACGTCGTTCCCTCCTCGGTCGAGTAGCAGTGTCATTACTTCTTTTCCATTCCACCAATTCCCAGCTGCCTCCTTGACTACCTCTTCTGTGATCTGGACGTCGTTCCCTCCTCGGTCGAATAGTAGTGTCATTACTCCTATTCCATTCTCCTGATTCCCGGCTGCCGCCTTGACTACCTCTTCTGTGACCTGGACGTCGTCCCCTCTTCGGTCGAGCAGCAGTGTCATTACTTCTTTATCAAACGACTTTGTAATCTGGACTACCGTCTCTTCCGTAATCTGGACGTTGTTCCCTTTTCGGTCGAGTAACAGTGTTATTACTCCTTTTCCATTCCCTTCATTCCCGGCTGCTGCATGGACTACCTCTTCTGTGATCTGGACGTTGTTCCCTCTTCGGTCGAGTAGCAGTGTCATTACTCCTTTTCCATTCCCCTCATTCCCGGCTGCTGCCTTGACTACCTCTTCCGTGATCTGGACGTTGTTCCCTTTTCGGTCGAGTAACAGTGTCATTACTCCTTTTCCACTCTCCCTATTCCCGGCTGCTGCCTTGACTACTTCTTCTGTGATCTGGACGTCGTTCCCTCCTCGGTCGAGCAGCAGTGTCATTACTCCTTTTCCATTCCCTGCTGCTGCTTTGACTACGTCTTCCGTGATCTGGATGTCGTTTCCCTTTCGGTCGAGCAGCAGTGTCATTACTTCTTTATCAAACGACTTTGCAATCTGGACTACAGCCTCTTCTGTAATCTGGACGTCGTTCCCTCTTCGGTCTAGCAGCAGTGTCATTACTCCTTTTCCATTCCTCCAATTCCCTGCTGCTGCCTTAACCACCTTTTCTGTGACGTGGACGTTGTCCCTTTTTAGACCGAGTAAAAGTGTTAGCATTTCATTGCCAAATGACCCTGCAACCCGGACTACCTCTTCTTCTGTAACCCGGACATTGTCTCTTACTCGATTTACCAGATCTTGCATCATGTCCAGCTCCCTCGCCCCCAAGCTGCCTTGATCCACGTAGGTTGACGCTAGGTTGGCTATGCTGCTCAGCGTATCTGGATGATCATGCCCTTGCACCCTCTTCCTTGTCTGTATTACTTGCAAAAACACATTTTTCGCCTCTTCCCATTGCTTGTTTCTCTTGTATATCAACCCAAGGATATCCATGCCTGCCAGCTTGTGTGGATGCTCTTTCGTAGACGTCCCATTATAGCCCCCTGTTGCTTCTTGAAGCCTCCTTCTTGCCTCTTCATACTCTTCCGAGTCTTCTAAGACCAGTGCCACGTCATATAGTCTGGTCGCCTTGTCCGAAGCTGTCCGTGAATACTCCGGTACTACAGTATCTACCTCTATTGAAGTTTCGTATCCTGCTCGATCTCGCAAGTTTACCGCGGACTTTTCCCAGCTCCAGACGAGTAGAAAGTGTAACCGAGTGCTGGCCTCTCAGGTAACTCCATTGCTTGTATACTGAGTTCTCCTGTTGATCCTCCTGATGATCCTCTCCTGACGATCTTCTCCTGACGATCGTCTCCTGTCGATCGTCTCCTGTCGATCCCCCCTATTCTCATCTACAAAGCACATATTTAAGTAGGATAGCCATCCATAGTTTTCAATTCATGAGGTTGCTCTACATCTTTACACTGCGTCCGGTCAGAGAAAGTCACGCGGGAAGCTTTTCATTGAAGCCAAGGATTCTTGGCGCTCAACATATCTACTCCCCGTTCGTGCGCCGCGCTGAAGAGTAACTGCGATCATGATAACAGCAAAATGGTCCTTGCATGCTCTAATGATAGTCGGCTTTGAGGCCCCTTGTAGAAGGCAGACGAGGTCGCCCTGCCGGATGGATTTTGCAGAGGCCTGGAGACTCCATTCGGCGCCCCATTTTCTCTGGCACTCCAATGACCTAGGTGTATTCTTGAAACTGATGTTCACCTGCTGTCTGTCATACCGAGCACTATCACTTTTTACCATGGACACCTGGCCAATAACACAGCCCTTGCTCTTGATCATCGCTATCTCCCTTTCGTCCCAAGTCTCTACAAAGACCTGTTTGCAAAGAAGAAATTCGACAAGTTGCTGTAAGAGTTTCCTCCATGGAACATTGTAGTTAGGGGCTAAGCCAGCTGTGCTGGGATCATCAGAGCTCATGCCGAGCAAGGCATACACCTTGTCGTGTCGGATAGTAGCCTCCCGGGTATGGTACATATCTATTAGCTCGCCTAGAGAGACTCCGCCTGCGGAACTCACTCCGTACTTAGGCCGGAAGATTGCTCCCCTTATTAGGTAGGTCACTGAACGGATCAGACCCTGCAAGCCTGGATAAGCTCTATAGGAAAGCTTCAATCTGTTTAAACCTGAGCAGAAGGCGTACCCGTTTATCTCTGCAGGGCCACACATGATCAGAACGCGTCGAGCTGAGGCAATCTCCTGAAGTACCTGGATTGACTCTGCATTAATTTCCGCGGATATTATCGAGCCTCTACCCACTTACCCAGGTGCGCTCAAACCACGATCGTTGAAGCAGCGCGAGAACTGCTTTCTGAGTGTTGTTCGATACATTCGTAGACTCAGCTTCCGCAGCACTACGTATGGCTTCGAGCGCTTGATCGCTATCGTCTTCCGCCTTCCCGAGCCAAACGATTACACGGGTTGCTTGACCGTAGATCTTCCCCATGGACTGAATCTGGTATCCTTTCTCTTCATTATCTGCTTGGTTAATGCAAATAGCATCTACCCATATGATTCGTTCAAAAGAGCGATCTCGAAGATGTAGTAGCGCCGCGTGAAGGCTTGCCGTGACCAGCAAGACATGCTCGTTTATGAAGATAGGCACAGTCTCATTTGGATTGCCCCATACGTAGGATAAAGCTTCGTACAGGTGAGTCCCTCTGCCCGGCTCTAGAGAGTAGTTGAAGAGTTGGCATTTGATAGCGGCGGTCTCGTCTTCATTTGGAATTAGGCGAAGCAAGCGAATGTTGTCGTTTCCCGGCGGAAGCGAAGAATAGCGGTACGGGGTCCTCTTCGCCACATGATTGTAGAGCAAGGCTGCTGATGCAATGAAAATACAAAGGTATAGCGCAGCCCACACCGGATCCATCGTCTCTTGTAGCGCAAGTCCGGCCCGGTCCGAGAATTCGGCAAGTCTTGTGAGCAGTAGAGTGCGGGGCAACTAGGAGTGTGCCGTTCTTTGTGCGGATCGATAGCTAGGTCGCTAGGGAAGGCAAAACAGCGGCACCACAAGTACGGCAGGGAATTACAGCAGCCGCTGAGCCCGTCTTGGTGGGGTGAACACCTTGCCCTCAGGGCTCGCAGCTGAGATGTCTTGGCTCTGGGAGTTTTTGCCACCTGTGCACAGCACCGGCCTGTGCATGCTACCAATCACTCAATTCTCACACAAACTTAGGCTTTCTCCACGTGGATTAAAGCAAGCTTGCTGAGTCAGAGGTGATGTACAAGCGCGCACTGCAAGGATGCGGGGAGACAATCCGTCCTAAGCATACACCAAGTGGCCGTAAAACCGGCTGCGGGCCTTGCGCTTCCCCCAGTAACTTCTGGGTCTCGTTGTCACATCCATACAAAAGTGTTGGGCACGCCGCTTCTTCCCATGCGGGCAGTCGGAGTCGTGTTGATTCGAGGATGGTGAGAACGACATAGAGAGAGCCCATGGATAGATAGTAGGGAAGACTAAGTAATCCCAGTGCTATACGTGGTGTAGGTTCAACACTTTCAACACTGCTATTATTATATCGTCTTGATTTAGCTCCTTAAGAGACAGCTACACACATTCTGTGTTTCCGGCAAACTTAGCAAGCAGTTTCCGAATGGCTAGTGGATTGAAGCCGTGTGCATGGAGTTTTGTAGATGCCTTTGTTTAAGTAAGTTCGAGTGATTGACACGTGACTTCTAGATTCCAGCGTTTTTGTTCTCGTCGCTAATGTCTATGCTATAATTTCTAATTTGAGCTTCCTAATTAAACATATCTACTTACCTCCAGAGTTTCGTCTTAACCTCTGCATGAAAATCTTAGCCAATAATTTGAACAAATTATCAAAAGCGGCAAAGATGGTAGCCCAGCCTACTTTTTAGGGTAATACTTTCTACTCAACCCACTTGATTGTTCCAAAGAAGAAAGGCTTTTAGAGAGAAGCCAGGGAACGCCAGCCTAAGCTCAATAGAATTACAAGTCAGCGATCAGTTGGCAATAACCCACACTGGTCCCGAAATGTCCGTGGACTACCATCTCGACTAGCATATTAGGCATCCACATCGAACGTGTTCTCTGCCTCAGGTCTGTCGGACTCTCTTCCATTATTGCATCTGCCCATCATCCCACTCCTTATAGCCTAACACCTTCCTCAGTTTCAGCCACCAATCAACACTCCCGTATCAAAGACCTTGCATTCTTCTTCGTCCTTGCCTTCATTAAGGAAGAATATTGGATCATATATTCTCTCGATATTGAAAAATAGTTCGACAGCCCTCTCGTTGCCCAATTCCCGCATTTTGATACCAACTTCAGTGCACTTCAGCATGGCTCTGTGAGTTAGGCTGAACAGGCGTTTGATGTAACCTGGATATACTAGACGCCTTTATCATCGTATGGTGGTCTCTTCGTGTACGGAACGAGAAACGATTAATGGCCGATGGTCTGCGTCAAAGGGATCGGAGTGATTGAGATGGTTGACACCGGCCTGTGGTTTCCAGAAAAACGGTTGAAAGAGAAATTCGATCTCCTCAATTGGTCGGTGAATGGACTCTTGAGCGACCCATTTCAGAAGCCATTCTTGAAACCCAGTCGCTTGTTTGGCACTCTTTGGGCCATCTTTCTCTGCATCACTGGGTGGCTGAGCCATCCGTGCTGTTTATGTTAGTATTCACTGCTTTTGCGACGTCCTCGCAATCTTGTTGTCCTGGTTTACAACTTTTGAATGGTAGCGATCGCGCCGTGAGCCTTTGTGGCGAAGTAAAGCTTTCTTTACGGTCTGCTCTAGTTATCGAGTACAAAATACCGGTCGTTCTACCTCAGGTTTGCTTTGTAATCAAGGGCAGGTGTGCCAGTCATTTTTGGACTCCTTCTTGGAGTTCGTGCGCAATAATTCGGGCGGCTGGGTACTTGGTAGCACCGAGTCGATTGAAGTAAGGGCAGTGTTACGCAATTTTCATGGATTTTTGGCAAGATAGTGGGTTAAAAAAGTGCCTTATTGAATTCCGGCATCTTGCAGCTTCCCAAAGATGCTGGCTTAAGTAAGCTAGAGTGAAAGGACAAATCCTATTTCTGGTCAGTAACTCGATATTTTTCACCTAGAACTTTTTCTTTCGCGCCATGATCTTACAAGTTTTCCCTAAAACCACGGCCTTAAACTTCATACTCAAGCCCTCGGGCAATTGTCGTAATTGACGTTGACTCGATGGCTATGGTTTGGTAATTTCACGCCTCAAAGAGAGTAAACAAATATCTGAACGGGCCAATAAGCATTCATGATTAAGAAGGTTCTCATGATTCTCATTGCTGATCCAATAGCTGTCTATGGCTATGCTTCATGGCCATATCCCAGAAGTATTTCACTGGCCAGTAAGTCACTCTTCGCTGATTTGTTCGATATTTATCGTATTCCAAGTTGATACTCATCTATAAGGCTCCTCGATGGCTGAGAAAGCGGATCACGACGGCCATGAGTGTCGATAGAGAAAATGACGACGAAGGCTTCATGAACGAGCCGTATAATGTGGAACAGGTCAATCACGGCGGTTCCGGACCGAAATGAGTAGTGGAACTATTAAGGTTATCCTAGGTGGAGGATGTTTTTCCAAAATCTGCAGAAAGGCTGTGGCAGTAAACTGCCCTATACGCAACCCTGTCATATTCAAAACGTCTTATTCGACAGGGTGTGATTTACGATACCATACCCTAAATGCCAGCCGAATTAATGCCTTTGCCCTGCTCTGGTCGAGCTTCAATGAGAGCCAAAGGGTTGGTGAGAGAATAATAGACTTTGAATGAATGCAATTTTGATAATTAGAACGACATATGTATGCTATGCTGAGATGGGTATCCCTCTGCCACGTTCCCATATTACAAAAACGATTGCCTGCTTACAAGGTAAACACTGACGATCCAAAATCCAAAATTCAAACGAGAGCGACAACCTTTCCAATATCCCGAAGCCTAGTATATTTGACCTTCTTCGGCTAGGGTATTCCTGAGGATATTATCCACCATTCTAGACTCCTGAGGCTCCCATACCCCAACGTGGTGCGTTGAGAATGATGCCCATGAGGCAGCCAGACAGGATCCCGGCGCAAGGGAGCGTGATGATCCAGCCCATGTAGATCCAGGCAACCATTCGCCAGTTAATGGTTCGCCAGGTACCGTTGCAGAGACCGACACCGACAGTGGCACCGCCTGTTCATTGTTAGTCACGATGAGCATCTCCACATCCGGCGAAGGGTATACATACAGATACATTGGGTTGTCGAGATAGGTAGTTTTAGACGAGTAGCCATAATAACAGTGACAGCGCTACCCAACTCCATGGAGAAACCACGAGAGGGCGAGTGAAGTGTGATTTTGTTGCCAAGCGCACGCATGATGTTGTATCCATAGGACCAGAGACCAATGACAATAGAGGCACCACCGAATGCCAAGATCCAGTTGGGCACGGGTACTTTGCTACTGGTCTTACCGGCCTGCCAGATCAAAAAGATGGTGGCATAGGGGCCGATAGCACTGCAACCAGTCAGTATAATGATAATCTGATGGGGCCCAAGGTAATCTCACTTTGAAACATCATTTGCACCATGTGTGAAGGACGCAGTAGCCGCAGTCAACACCTGCAAGAATGAAAAAACATATTCTGCATTTCGTTAGCCCAATCATGACTAGGCATATTGGCAACACATACCAGCATTATTATCAAAATGTTCGCCAGTGGCATGCATGGCTTCAAGATCTCCGGAAAGAAAGTCCTTCTTCTTCTGCAGCTCCACGACATCCTTCTCGACACCATGGAAAAAGATCTTCTTGCCCCACCAGAAAAGAACCACAGGGGAATAGATCGGGCCTTCAGGCTTCCGGTTCTTGGGGGTATAAAGCTGCTCCTGCGGGGCAATCTCCGGAGATGCGGGAGCAATATCCGACGAAGACCCTTCCCTCTCAGCGACACCCCCAGTAGGGTGTTTCTCAAGGTCATTGGAGTGACCTTCGCGGGCCCTCTTTGCATCAAGTTCTTCCTTGGTCAAGTGTCCGCGGTAGTAGTCTTGAATGCCCTCGAAGTTCGCGGGACGGGGGGGAACTTCGCCTCGGCGGAGGAGGAGCGGACCTTGTGGGATGTGCCACCACTTCAACTGCCAGTCACCAACTACGAGTTTGCGGTAGAGGTATGGGACGAAGAAGACGACGACGAAAAGAGCCACGCCAGCGCCCACGCCAACGGTAACACCGGCAGTTTCTGCATCGTTGAGATCGATTCTCGTAGAACCACCCTTCCAGACGATAAGCACTGCAAAAAATGTCAGTCAGGGACTGCAGTACTAATTGTCGAGAAGCGTACTAGTGAGCAGAACAGACGTCAGGAAGAAGTAAAATGGCACAGAGTAGAATGCCATCTTGACTGGGTTGTTCCGTCGCATCACTCCATACTTGGTTATGAGGAAGATGATCGAACCGAAGCAACCGGCAATGCCCGGAGCAATGGCCCAAGCAGCAAAGACTATTTAATTAGCGCTGACATTACTTTCAAGAAAATAGGATGGTACCTTGAGATACACCTTTCCATCCCCACTGGATACCGTCAGCTCCGACTGCGGCGATACCAGCACCAATGACACCACCCATGATGGAGTGCGTCGTTGACACAGGCATACTGAGGCGAGTGGCGATCGTGAGATAGACTGAAGAGCCGATGACAGCGCAAACCATTGCGAGCATGAGCACAGCTGGATCTTCCTCGAAGAGCTTGTTGCTAATGACCTTGGTACGGATGGTTTCTGCGACTCGAGCACCGACAGCCATGGAACCAACAAATTCCATAACAGTCGCAATCAGCATGGCTTGTTTCATTGTAAGAGAGCGGGACGCAACCGAAGTTGCGAAGGAGTTAGCGACATCGTTGGCACCTGGAAAATATCAGACCGACGATTGTTGTCGAGCGACTTTCGAGACATACCGATATTCCAAGCATCAAGGAACGCAAAGATTGTGCCAATGGCGAGCAGATAGTCGTACTGGTGGAGAGCCATGTTTCCTGCTCGTTCCAGGGTTGCGATACTGTACGGTGTGAAAGCTGCCGGTGGGCATATATATTACCTGCACCCACCGACACGTGAGAATGCAAATACAAATGGAGTCGGGAAGCAAACGCCACACGGCTCCATCCAATCAATGCGGCTGTCATGGGAGTGTGCAAGCTACTTTCGTTCTCCCAGGTTGCTGGATGTAGGTCGAGTCTTGCCCTTTACTCTTGGACAACTTGGCTTTCTTGGAATCCGTGGGTGAGATTGATTTTTGTTAGGGAATTCTCGAAGTAGCCTTGCCATTAGACTCGAATGGGATGGTGTTGTGGGTGGAGAAACGGGTAGGCTGGATAGTGCCAAGGGATCCCGCCAAGCTGTGGCCGCTGCCAAGTCCGCTCGTTAAGGCTTTGACAAAGGCCAATCGGAGCTTGATTTGCAAACATGTGGCCTCGAAACTGATAGCGAATGGACCAGCATCACGAGCTGAATGTCCCAGGAGCATGCCGAAATTTACGCATACGCCGCGATCCCAGGTAACAAGAGGCGTCACTGGATCCACCGTCGTGTCGGAACATACCAGATCAAGCGAAACGATATCCTGTTCGGAGTGTCAAATCCAATCGCCATTGAACGGTGACACCGATGGGAGGGCTTCTAGAAGGGTAAAGCAGACAGTCGAACAGGGGCCCCCGCTTGCAGCGCCTTAGGGAGTCTGTACAGAGCCACGAAGAGCCTTACGCAGGCAACATAGAACCATGCTTTTGGTAGCAGAAATGGAGCACACGACCATTCTGGTAGCGTGGAGAGTATAGCAAAACTATCTGCAGCACATTTTGATTGACGCACGCTGCAATTAGAAGCGAGAAGACAGGGAATAGCGAAAGAAGCGAGAGTAGATTGAAATTATCATAAAGTTTTAGTGAAACGAATATTCTCAGAATGGACTGGCCGAGCGATGGCATCTGACTTCTCACGCTACACAGCTAGGGAACCGGAGCGAAAGCATCATTGGATACCACGGACATTGATATGAGAATGGAAGGCAGACAAAAATCGACAGTGAAGCTAGAAAATCCCAGAATCCACTCACACTCTGTGGTTACGTCCTGAAATGTTATTCCGGGCCGATGTGGTGGCAGAGATCCGCCCAAGTATACAGTGAACCCACAACTGAAGCAGGCTAGGAGATGTTGTAGCCTCCATGAGCAGTTCACAAATCGTGTGAAGAACATGGATTCTGGACTGACACAAAACGAAAGACTAGCGTTGAGCTGAAAAACTATATTTGAGCCAGGAAACATTGAGCGGAAGGACGCAACCTGGGGCCGCATTCGTTCGTGTTAAGATGCTGACAAGATCCACGGAGGAGCGTCGGCCGGATGCTCATTTCTTATTAGCTCCAGGCTGTAATATCTGCCATCTCTCTATAATTCTTGCGCCACGATGCGGCTGGAGGGGTATGAGGGGTGCTTGGAAGGCTAGATGCAGAGATGCAGGTATGAAAAGGCACTTGGCGAGGATGAACCGGAGGGAACAGATGCTGCGCCAAAAGAGGAAGCATAGTTGTATGCGAGCGGTTTATTGAAAAGCAGCTTTCCAGACTGAAATCGTCGTCCTTCCCTGACAGTGCTCAGGTTGGATGCTGGGAAAAAGAAAATACCAGGCGAGTCGCCGTGCACTTCCTGGTGAAATCAAACGCGTCACTTCTGCTCGCCGCAAAATGGCCTTACAAACCGCATTATGATTGCTGGAAGACAGAGTATAGAGGACTGGAGATGCATTATTATGCAGCGAGTTGGTGATGGTATTCATGCTCGAGCAGGTTTTCAGCATCCCGAGCGGGAACGCGCTAGCGCCCGGCTAGTCGGGTTTTGGAGAATTAAGTGGTACACGGACCAGTTCAGGAGACGCGTTTTCGCGTTCCTGCCATTTTCGGTTTTCGCGCCCGCAACCTCAAACTGAACATCTCCTCCCCCACCAGTCCCATAACCCTCACATCATCTTCTATACACACATTCGGCCATGGACAGACAGACAGTGTACTCAATCAGCCTTTTCGGCAGCCAAAGGGGCGATGAAGACCCCAACGCCCCCTCTCCATCGCGCACCCAGCAAGCGCTGGTGGATTTTATCATGGAATTCCATCTCGACAACATTTTCGTCTACAGGTATGGTCAAGGACACTCTAAGCAGCTGCTCTCGCTTATCTTCATACAGAGATCAGATACGAGAGAATGTGCTGGTAAAACAGTACTACTGCGACATTGACATCGCCCACCTTATCTCCTACGACGAAGAGCTCGCACACAGACTCACTACAGATCCAGCCGAAATCATACCTCTAGTTAGTGATCGAACTCTTGAATGCGCTGCCCACTCTAACTTTTGATCCTCAGTTCGAGGCAGCCCTGAAAATATGCACCCACCGCATCGTCTACCCCTCCCAGAAGAATATACAACTCCCTGAACACCAGTTACTCCTCCATTCCTCGGCCTCCGAGCTCTCCATTCGCGACCTCAACGCAGGGAATGTTTCTCACCTTGTCCGCATCCCCGGTATCATTATTGGTGCTTCGACTCTCTCGTCCAAAGCCACCGCGCTTCATATCCGATGTCGAAACTGCCAGCATGACGAGACAATACCAGTGACTGGTGGCTTTTCTGGAGTTTCGCTTCCACGGACATGCGGGAGGGTACGGACGCAAGGAGATAATGCGGACAAGTGCCCTCTCGACCCATATTACGTTATGCATGAGAAAAGCCAGTTCATTGACCAGCAAATACTTAAACTTCAAGAAGCGCCTGATCAGGTTCCTGTTGGTGAACTGCCGCGACATATCCTGATCTCTGCCGATCGATATCTCATCAATCACGTTGTGCCTGGATCACGGTGTACAGTGATGGGCGTGTTCTCCATCTATCAACAGAAGGGCTCGAAGTCGCAGAACGGGGCAGTTGCGCTTCGCAATCCGTATCTCCGCGCAGTCGGCATCCAAACAGATGTCGACCACACAGCGAAAGGTAATGCGGTTTTCACCGAAGAGGAAGAGCAAGAGTTTTTGGAGATGAGCAGGAGGCCAGACCTATACGAAACCTTCGCCAACTGTATCGCGCCTTCCATCTACGGAAACAAGGACATCAAGAAAGCAATAGCATGTCTCCTAATGGGTGGGTCCAAGAAAATTCTGCCCGACGGGATGAAGTTGCGTGGAGACATCAATGTGCTTCTTCTTGGTGACCCTGGTACAGCCAAATCCCAGCTCCTGAAATTCGTTGAGAAAGTATCTCCAATTGCCATCTACACCTCAGGCAAGGGCTCCTCAGCTGCTGGTCTGACAGCCTCTGTCCAACGCGACCACAGCACGCGAGAATTCTACCTCGAAGGCGGTGCGATGGTTCTTGCAGACGGTGGAGTAGTCTGTATCGACGAATTCGACAAAATGCGTGACGAAGACCGGGTAGCTATCCACGAAGCCATGGAACAGCAAACCATTTCCATCGCTAAAGCCGGTATCACAACGATCTTGAACTCGCGAACTTCTGTCCTCGCTGCCGCAAATCCGATCTTCGGTCGCTACGACGACATGAAGTCACCGGGAGAAAACATCGACTTCCAAACCACCATCTTGTCCCGTTTCGACATGATTTTCATTGTAAGAGATGACCATGAGCGAGGCCGCGATGAAAGGATTGCAAAGCACGTCATGAGTCTCCAAATGGGTGGTCGTGGTGTGGAAGAGCAGGTTCAAGCTGAGATTCCAGTGGAGAAAATGAAGCGATATATTTCGTACTGCAGGCAAAAATGCGCGCCTCGTCTTTCCCCCGAAGCCTCGGAGAAGCTGTCGTCCCACTTCGTCTCCATTCGCCGACAAGTCCACGCGTCGGAAATGAATGCCAACGCCCGGTCTTCCATTCCTATCACTGTCCGTCAATTGGAAGCTATTATCCGTATCACCGAATCCCTAGCCAAACTTTCGCTTTCTCCCATTGCTGATGGGACTCATGTTGATGAGGCGATCCGCCTTTTCCTTGCGTCCACCATGGATGCTGTGAATCAGGGTGAAGGTCAGGGATCGAAGGAATTAATGGATGAGACGAATAAAGTGGAAGAGGAATTGCGTCGTAGGATGGCAATTGGCTGGCAAGTTAGCCTTGCGACGCTGAAGCGAGAGTTTGTGGATCAGAAGGGGTATAGTGAGCAGGCGCTAAATCGGGCATTGCATGTTATGGCAAGGAGAGATACGATTCAGTGGAGGCACAATGGAGCGGCGGTTTATAGGAATGGGGCATGAGCGTATGTTGATATGATGATGTAATCGCTTCCAGGGGCGTTTAGGGGTTAAGGCTTGGGTTGGAGTATGGACTTGGGGCGAGGATACATGGTAAGGACTCATGGTCAGGGTGTCGATGCTTGCCATTTGGTTCCCCTTCCTATACCCTTACCCCCTGTATTCGTAAAGCTTCTGTTAGTATACTACTTTTTACATCTACTAACTATCCTGTTGGCAATATTATACTGCGTACGGCATCTGCCGAAGGATATTGCGAGAGATGTATTCTTTGATGTACCCCCTTTTCTATGCCCGTGGTGTAAGCCTAACCGAAGCTAGATTCCAGGTAGACCTGTGATTGACTATGAAGTCGTCATCCGCTACACATTTCCAGGAACTGGTAAATGCACCAGCCAGACATCTCTGTTAGAGCTTTCCTTGCGGATCTTCCCAACCTTCTTGATTTTTGAGTGTTCGCTTCCATTATTCATGCTCATTTTTTCTCACCTTGCCATCCGTATCTGCCCGCAGTTGTTGCATGACAGCCTCCTTCATTCCAGTAAAGTATTTCTCAGGATCATCGAAACAGCCTCTAACACTTAAAAGCTCTTCCCTGTCCTGCTTCACTGCCAACCTCCGCCAGTACTCCCATCACCAGCAATGGTCCAGCGATATCCTCCTCAGTAATCTTTGCGTAGTCTTCCCGATACTTGTTAAAGTCTCTATCAAATTTCTAGATGAGCGGTACTATCTGTATACCTACCACCTCGTTACAATTTTGCTCTCTGCGTATCGTAGTGTGTCACATACTCGGCACATTTCCTCAAGTTGGTTTGGGATAGATTCGTGTTGTGTGAGCTGGCCGAGAAGGCCACCGACAGAAACGTAGAACTGATCCATCTTTTTGGATGGAGAGCACATTTTGCAGTATGAAGTATAGCTTTGCAAAGTCGTAGAATAAGCCGTTATCCTTGGAATATAGATCGAGCTCAGAGGTCGAAAGTCGCTTGAGGGCGAAGGATGCGGGACATAACACTTGAATAAGGATACGATATATGATGAATGATATGAAGTAACGCTTAGAGAGTTGATGTGTAAGAAGACAGCAAAGTGTGTCTCGTTGGATGTAACCTTGAAATGTGAATTATCAGATAGGAAAAGCCATTCAAATAATATTCAATCAATGTGTCACCTACAAGAAGCGTTTCAGCTAACCTTAATTCAAGGTTAGTTCCATCAAAACTTGTGGCAAGTGATCACATCAATGATATTAAATTCCCCTAGAAGCACCTTCTCGCGCCGCAGCGACAACCTTACGCGGTTCTCTTTGACTGCACGGGCTTTGTTCCTGCCCCATCCCCCGCAGTATTTTCCTGCTTTATCGTCAAAACCCAACACTTCATCTTCCTAATCGTCTCGCCAAGACGATCCAAATCTCCAGTGACCTCAGAAATTACCTTTGCCTTTCCGACCATTTTCTTCGCCAGCTCTTCAGGCAACCCACCAAATTCAGAAAACGAACCAAACAAAAGCATCTCTAGCACATCATCATCAGCCACCTTCTTAATATCTTCCCGCCGGGTTTGTTAGTCTTGCTCGATCTTATCAATCATCGCTGTTACCTTTCTTCCCGCCGCTTCCCTGTCGACCGGGTTGGCTGCGTTCTCCATTTCTTGTGTTATTGGACGTAGTTCGGCGAGTTGATCGTTGAGGTACTTTGAGCATCATTGTATTCGGGCGTCAGAGGACCGAGTAGGTTGAAAGGGATATGCTCCTCTTGGTGATCTCGAGAGCACATTTCAGGATCCTGGTGTCGTATTGGTATGTTTGTTTCGGAAAAACATGTTTCAAGTTATCCTCTAGAGTATAGGTTTGCAATTTGGGAAGTTTGTTACATAATTGATGGCGTTGAAAAAACTTTGATGAGGCGAACTCGTCGACGAACGTCTTTAAATATCTAGCGGTTTGATGGTGAATAGTGAGTATCGACATCTAAGGTGTATATATCACGCAAAATGCACAGTAGAGACCAAATGTCATGGGATTCTCCTTGCCGGCAAGAAAATCTCTATTTTCCTACGCAAAACCAACTTAGTATGCCTTGTTCGGTACAGCTCTCCTAAAAGGCTGCGAGGTGCCACGGGTATCATTTGCATACACTAACTCTAGGTCCTTCTGATCACTCTCCTGAATCCGAACTGGTTCTCTAAAGGTCGCAAGATTATCGATCCCCACACTCGTATGCCCCAGATGATCGGGGTTCTTAAACTTGAGCGCCGGTGCGACGATCTCGGATAATAATTCCATACTGTCAATATGTTGCCCGAAATGAATATAAATCTAAGATAACCAATCACTAGAACGCAATAGGTGGAAATCACGGTGAGGGAGAAAAGGACGGTAGCTGTGCTTGCAGAGTAACCGTAGCCGCGCTGGAAACTCGTCAATGTAACCCAGGTAAAGTCGTAGGTGCTTCAACTTTCGTATTGCAGTAGAGATTCGTAACTTCCCCATGTTGAAATTTGACTCCTTGTGACCCTGAGGGGCGTAATAATTGTAGGTTTGATAGCGCACTAACGAATGCAGCGCTAATTAATGTTTGTACGTAGGAAGGTGAGGTTGAGACTTCGTGAATGTCTGGAACATAGACCCAATTGCTCAAAGTCATTCAAATGCTGTTATTCGCTATCAATTTGGATGCCCAGGAAGGGTTGAGGGAGATTTTCTCTAGCTCTTCGAGATCCTGAAGGGTCTGCCGCGCAGATTTCTTGCTTCCACTTAACATCAGTGGTATGCCACCAGTAACGACTCGTTTATACTCCAGATCGACCTAGAATGCGTCAATTGTGCACGCATAGACTTTAATTTCCTTTGCCCGAGGCGAGAAAGAAGAAGTATATCCTAGGAAGTTGAATGTGGATATACCGCTTGACCAATTATACCCTCTTATGAATGGAAAAAAGATCTAGCATCGAATGGGCCAATTCGAGTGATGAGTTTCGCCAGAGTGATGGAGAAATCCCGGGACTTGTCGATATGGATGCGAATTTGTTAATATCCATGATTGCCCTCACAATAGTGCTGGTCCCAACGCAAACACCCGTATCATTCACAGAATATTCGTCTGGAAACAGAATTTCAGTGGTATTCAGCAAGTTGCTCTCGTATGCGCCATCTAACTGATAAGACTTGGATAATCGGAAGGAATTTGATGGTATAGAACATATACTAACGGCTGTCTAGTATATGCAACACTGTAATAAACACCAGTCCTCTCTACATTCTCACTAAACTCTGCATAACATGTCGCTAACAATGGCCTTGCGCTATTTCGTCTCGAAGTTGACAGCAGAACTCCATTGGCAAACGATAACCTCCTATAAGCGTAATGTTGAGGACTTGCATAGGATCGTCTAGCAATAGAGGTGTGATACATGTAATCCTAGGACGTAGAAGGCCTCTCCTGATCGTCAGCCCGCGCAACTGAATAAGGAGGGATGGATCTCGTCAGAGTAAGCGTTCAAGTGAGTTGGATTCCCTGGGCCAGTAAGCGCGAGTTCGAAGTGAAGTTTAATGTTACCCTATCAGTCACTTGGGGAGGATGTAAGCAAATATAGTAATTTTTACAGAGTCGCATTATACGCAGAATCAATATGATTGGGGAAGCGTATATCTGGAGGATCGGATGCGAAATTCCATTTCCTCCCTGAGATTGGCAGAGTCATAGGGCGTGGGATCATTGCTACGGCGCTAGAAGGGCCAACAAGCGCAGCAAGGGAGGTTGTAAAGGGTACGAATATGATGAAAACATATTGAGTGCAACCATTGAACATGGGAGATGTAATGGTAGACCAGAACTCGAGTGACCACAGATAAGAGAGACCAGAAGCATGGCTGGTGCGAATAGTGCGCCAAACGGGATCTCTTTTTAGAGTAGTTGATTGCGGACGTAGCTGAGAGCATTACTGTTATCCATGTTTGCATGAGAAGCTCATGGAGCTTTGCAACAAATTGGAGTAAAGTGGTCTCCCTAAAGTCGAAGCCAATGAAATGGCCATGGAAGTTTATCGCGATCAAGGCCAATGCTGCAACAATAGAAGGAAAATGAAGCAACTAGCGCAGAAAGACTATGCTATGCTACTGTCTTGGTGGAAAACAACTTTTGGGGGTTCGATAGGTTGCTTTCATTTGGATGACGGATCGAATAACTGCAGTTTAAGGAATCGTAATAGCTGTTAGAGTCGGTCAGCAACATCATTTGTCCACCTTAGTTCATTATCGAGGAGACTCGCTCGAAGAGATACTAATTTGGGGTCACAGTGGGTCGGGCAGATGTGGTTTGGTAGACTCGCCCTGAGGTGTACTCTTTGACATGTGACGATTTTTGAGGCCGAGAGAGTCAGGAGTTGATAGCCGGCAGCGCAGCATCTCCGCAATTATCATTCATCTCGTGGTGTTGAAAATGGAAGACTGGCTTAGTGAGAAGTACGTTGGATGAAGGGATCCAGGTTCGGGTTACAGGTACCTGTCTCATACAGCTGCATATCAGCTTGAGGCAGTAATAGGAATAGCCGATTGCTTGTACTGCCTCGAATCAGGGCAGCTATATAAGCAATGGAGGAATTTTGGGGCCGAGGACTATATCTCAATAAGAGTATACGAACGAACGCAGAGAGTCATATAATGTTGTCTACTGCACTACAACGGCTACCATCCGAAAGGGTTGTTTCCCCCCAGCAAGGCGTACCGCACCACGCCCAACACGTTAACCAAACCTGCGAACCAAGGAACGGATATCTCTTAGCCGGCTCTGAATTAATCACGATGACATGAAGAATATCATCGAAACAATCTCCACCATCTGCAATAAATGTCTCAAAAAAGCGAAGGTACGATTCGATGTGCGCGAATAGAGTAGCTGTAGCCACACATGATGCTATCAAGTGTCTTCTCCCCACATATCTGAAATTGAGATCGTTTGCCACCGCCCGTACCTGACGAACTCAGACTTCTGACCCTTTGTGCCTTGAAGCTTGATGTGACCATCAGCTCAACATCCCATCCATCTCTCACACCTTCGGCCATCGACATTGAAATGAAGTTCTCAGTTGTGGCGACAGCTTTCGCCCTCCTCCCTTTCCATTGCCCCAACGATACCAGTGGCCCAACATCAAAAGGCGGAAAACGAGGTATGGAGAGGTTCGACCCGGAAGACAGCACTAAGTTCGCGTATGCAGCTGCTCCCAGCCCCTTCGACCCTACACCGACGTACAAGTTGAAAGCCCGGAAAGTGAGCAAGGATACCGAACCAGTCGTGTAGGCATCACTATTCCCAAACCAGCCTCCATCTCGGGAGAGCGACGAATGGATCTGATAAAATACAGGACATATCCACCCGCAGCAAAAGAACAAGACGAGATTGTCGATGAAGAGAACCAGTAGTTGTGTAAGCACCTTCTTGGGACTTGCCGAAAAAAATTCTGAGATGCTGATCTCGTTGGTAGTGGCCATAATTTGGGACCCTGTGATGACGAGAGCGATGATAATAAGGAGAAACACGTTTCTCCTTATCGGGAGGACTTGGATGACGAGTGGTGTGGCAATTGTCGATGCCCGACGCATAAGAAGGACGGGAAGTGAGTGAATGATTGTCGCGCCAGTGGGTATTGAAGGAGAGGAGTGAAGACTCTCGGAATGAAGGGTCGATATCGCGTAACGCCAATGGGGTTCTTGTTTGATGTGAGGAGGATTGGCCGTATTGAGTCCAAGTTATCCACTTGCGAAACTGGTTCGAGAAGTTGTAGCTGGACTGCAGGTTGAGAGGCGACAACAGTCTCCAGTCATGAAGTTCCACCCGCCCAGACGTAACTAGACTTCTGTATATATTAGCCTTCCGTCGTCAAAGCGAAACTTCAAGTCATTTACGAACCTTACCGCACGCTATGCTCAGGACGGAACCTCTACATCGAAGAATAAAAACTCATAATAAGCTAGAAAGTTGAGGAAATGTCCAGATATAGTCAGGTACAACGTAGCTCCTTAAAAATTGTTCGATATTAGTAAACAGACGAAGTGTCGTGAATGTGAAACTTGGGTATAGATGGAAAAATGAATGGAAAATACCAAACTTCTCGAATGCTTTCAATTGGGGCAAAAAAAAAAAAAAAAACAATGGTTTGATAATTGCGTGGTAATGAGATGATGGCATGATTGGATACAGTATATGCTCCAAATGATTTACTAGTCGCCTCCATATGCCATCTGCAGGCGCCTCGTGTGAGCTCGTCTTCTCTTCGCTTGCGTTATCAAGGGCTTCTCCGCGACTGGTGGTGAGTGTGGTGGACTCGCAATTCCAGCCGCTGAACTGTAGGCTTCGGAAGGCGAGTTCACTGAAGGCGACGAAGTGGTCCTCGCTAATTGTCTAGTCTCAGAATTATCCGGCGGTTCCGCTATCGGCATCTTCACCTCTGATGTCGACTCTAGAGGGACTGGCGAGGCTGTTTCAATCCGTAGTGGAGTAGTGTCTATGGGTGACGCTTCGGATGATGTTGGTGGAGTAAGGATATTATCGGAGGGTGCCGATGCTGATGGTAGATTTTCCACGGATGACGTTGCTGAAGCGCACGATTTCAACTCTGGAGATGTATTGACTGGTGCTAGTTGGTCCGGAGCCGGTACTGATGATGGTAATGTAGTAGCATCAGTGTCCGGCGAAGAGACCACTGACTGGTCTGTTTGATGTTCTTCCCCGGGCAGGACATATTCCGCAAGCTCCACATAGAGAGAAGTTTGACGAGTCACACATGGCAGTTCCGCTGGGAGGGAATTATGCTTTACAAGTGGCTTGCGTACGTGTATAGCGCGTGGTCTGTACCGCATCGCCATATTAGCCATTATCGGTGTACTCATTGACTTTGGTTTTGATCCAGGTAATTCACGGTTTGTGACTGTTTTCTCGGCAACGGTTGGAAGCGGGCTAACATCGTCGAATGATCTTCGAATTTTAGGGGGAGAAGCGTATAGATCCCAGTCGTCAGGGTCTCGCAAATCATCAGGTGTGCTTCCTGGAAGTTCAACGGGAGCGGAATTTATGGAGACTGCTCGGAGAGGTCAGCTGTGTACCATATTCCGTGACGGGACATTTGTACTGTACCTTTTGGTGAATTGCCCTCAAATTCTGAGATCGTGATGCTCGGAAGTGATAAGTTTCTCTGGCTCATTCTCCATCTCTGCCTTGAGTATGGGCCGCGTAATAATTCATCATCTTCATCTTCCAGCCACGGCCGTCCTGGTCGTTGGTAAGCGGGAGCGATTGATCCAGGGGCCCCAGGTAAATCCGCATGGCGGCCCATCTCAACTGCTTGCATGGTATTTATCGCAGCTACCAGGCTTTGGTGGCAGGTATTCAGAGCAAGTTCTCTTGTTATAAGCTTCTGATGATGACCCAACACCCATTCGAATTTGTGTTTCATCTTGGCTGCGCCGCCTTCATCTCCGGTTGCCTTGACGTTCTCGACATAAACGCCGATGTCGTTGAGCGCTCGTTGAATATCCAGTAATATGCCATCGATCCAAGATTTGTTATGCGGGAATGCTTCAAAATGCTCTGTAACTGCGTTACAAGTACGAAGTCGAATAGCTTCACCCAAGTCCTGCCGTACGCGCTGGATCTTGTTGACGAATATTCGATTCTCGCTGGAGACCTCGGTAAGGGCAACCGCGAATTCAACGAATTTGAAGACGGTTGCAAGGGAAGAGAAAGCATTGCTGAGATCTTGCACCGACTTTCTATCGAAGGACTTCCGTATCACGCTTTGCTCTTCGGCTTGATCGGAGTTTGGGGGCTGCTTTGGGAACAAACTCTCAGGAAGGAAGAGGCCCGCAGTGGGCAACATCTCGACAGAGTACAATGTATCCGAAATCCAATGCTTTGTGTAGAATAAAAGGATAGATGTTCTTGAACAAGATTGTCCAACGACCGACAAAAAGCAGAGAATAATGAGACATGAATAGAAAATGTGGACGTGCTTCGTCACGCCCCAGGACTGTGTCACAGCCTTTCAAGATCAAGTTTGACAACAACACAGTGAGGAGCAGCCGGGTGGGAGGGAGCAAATGGATCACGGATCCCGCTAGCGGGGGAACGGCACGAAGACACCTCCTCCCATAACAGGCCTTGGCGACCAATAGCACAGGGGTACGTTGCGCAGCCACGATGTGTTTTACTTCTTGTGGGCAAAGATTTCTCATGAAGGAACGTGCACTTCAATACGTTCGAAAACTCCCTATTTAGCCCCCCTCCACCGCAAGCCCGAGTTTCTAAATATTGCCGTCGAAACATACTATGAGCTACGCCTCGACGTATAGTGGGGGCAAATGCGTGGGGGCAGTTTACTGGAATCGCTCACGGGGTTGGACATAAAAAGGCTGGAAGTATCGGTCATAAGAGACTTAGAAATTAACATTTCGATAAGCACAAAGGAACTGCAAAGCCTGGTATGCTGGTCAGCCATCAAGCCTTCGTACAACAGCTTCACTAAATGGCCTGGGAGGCTTGAGAGGATCCCCTGCTTCATCAGTTACTTGTACCAGAGCAGGAAATACGCATAGACTCCCAGATTTTACCCCTTGCTCATCCTGCCAATCAAAATTCCATGTGCTCGGTTGTGCAAATAGCGTAAAGGCAAATGTAGCTCCTCGTTTCAAAATCTCTTCTAAATTCTGGCGTCGCTGGTTGTTGTCCACGCGTGAGTCTGAGTATTGTTGAAGAATGCCCTCTAAGACTTCCAAAGCCCCGCGAATATTGTGGTTACGAGGATCAGAGACAGAGAATGGGTTGCGAATATAGGACGATTGCATAAGTTCAGCAGTGATTCTTCGCCAATTGGTAAGGAGCAATGCTTCCACTATTTAGATATTAGTTAGATCAAGTGAAGGCTGCAGGCCATCTCACCTCGTGGTCCACGGCCTATCGCTGGCATTGATTGGAAGCACTCAGCTATCTCAGGTGGGAGAAATGAGATGCTGGGATTGCTATAGAGCTGTATTCGAGACACCAACACCCACGCGATACAGAATCTAAGCGCAATTTCTCTGGTATCTGAGTTTCCCAGCAACGTGCTCAGAGTTCCTGCGGATATCGGGATATCATTTCCAAGTGCCTGGAGGTCATCAAGGTCCAGCAATCCAGGGCTGACTCGGCCATTGTGATAGAAACTTTGAACGTGATTCTTAACCAGGTTACTGATTTTAGAGATTTCACCGGAAATGGCTTTGTCCTCCAATGGCTGTGGGAGACTGTTTCCCATAATTTGTGAAATGGGACTACCGTCTTCTAACGATTGCGCCTTTGCATTTGCATGCTTCTCACGGTGTAAGAAAGCAACTGCGCTAGCTTCCTGGTCTCGTACCCGACGGTTCCCCGCTTTACCAAGGCAGAACCATACCACTAGGCCGGCAATGAGAGCTCCTGCAAGAAGACATCCGATGGCAATTCCAGAAGTTGCGCCTGGGGATACGCCGGTCTCTTTGCGTGCAACAGTAGGTGTAGAGCTAGAAGCCGATTGTATTTGCGAAGGAGTCGGGGCAGTAATAGCTTGGAATGAAGTCAAGGGGATCGAAGTAACGGTACTAGATGACTGTTCCACCGTCACATGCGCCGTTGAAGGTACTGTGCTCGTCCCTGGTGTGAGATTGAACACTGATCCAGCTATGGTGACAGTCAAAGCATTTGTCGCGACAGTTACTTCCCAGCCACTGAAGCTTCCGTGCTCACCGTGATAAAAAGTTAACGGCGGGGCATTACTCCCCGACGAAACAAGGACAATTCCTGCTTGACTTGGTAGAAGGGCTAGAGGTACAGCAACAGTTCCGACAGTGATTATAGTGTTAATTGCTGGGGTTTGAGGTGGAAGTTGGGGAGACATCCTAGCTTCGAAGAATCAATTCTTAGAACCATAGAACGTAGATATCTGACGGGAAAAGGGTGCCTAGGAAGGAAATCAAAGAATGAGAATGTGATTGCAGAGGCTAAGGTGTTGTTTAGGAAAAGGTGGAAGAGCTGAACCTCTGCCGTATGTATCGAAACGCAGTCAGCGCTGGATCGCGTTGTGAAGAATAAGGAGTCAAATACATATGCCCAAGCAGGAATTGCAAGAAGAAAAGGAAAGCACCATCAGTAATACAGAAATACATCGCTTTAGAATCACTGGAATCGTCTGAAGCGTAACATAGTCGGTATTGCGGCACAGCACGAGTCGACACATCTCCAACGAGGCAAGCCTATCATACGCCTCAATCACTAATTAGAACTGGGGCGGAGTCGAATTCCCGCCCCAAGACTGCAGCTTTGGAAACCGCTCAGACAAATTAGACGGTCGAAAACAGATGAATGAGCAGGGACCATGAAAAGGCTGTGACCTGCTGTGCATCTTACCGCGCATGATACTTGACACATGCTATCGAACGGGCAGGCAATTAGGCAATAGCCGACAGGCGAAATCAAATGGCTGCAAAGAACACGAGCCTGACACGGGATGGGCGCCGGGCCGCGCAGAATGAAGGCGTTTGCGGATGGGAATTGGACGTGCTGTGCCGCAAGGCTGTGACGCTAGGATATGCAAGACACGAAGGATAGCTGTCTTAAAGTTCCTCAGCCTGCTCAAGGAGGGAGAATAGAACGATACGAGACGGCATTGAGGCGACAACATGGAGAACGAGAGGCCTCATATGATAGTCGGGATAGATTTGGGGATGACATGTGAGTATAGAGAGAGGTGAAGGTTGGGGTTTCCACCCGCCTCAGCGATCTTCCTGTATTGCACTATTCCCATTTTAGACTAGGGCGTATTTCACCTTCATCGTCCTCCGCTGCCTCAATTGACACTAACACGACGCTGACTAATAACATCAGGTACTGGAGTGTCATATGCCAATCTATCAATCGGTTCAAACACAGTTCGATGGGTTCAGAAGTGGCCTGGTCGCTTCCAAGCCAACGAGAACAAAGTCCCAACTGTCGTCGTCTACCCCACAGGTCAGGATGAACCATCATCATGGGGTTTCCTTTCAGAAACCATAGCAGAGACGACAGCTGAAGACAAGGAGTACAAGGAGTGGTTCAAGACCTCCTTGGACCCCTACAAGCTCCGCCAGAAGCAAGCCGAAGATCCTGAAAATGCACCACAGTCTCTCGCCGAAGTAGAGAAGTGGTATGAAGACTACCTGAGGAAGGTGTATGAGTATTTGGCCTTCAAATTAGGACCAGAAATAGCAAGAGCGGGCTGGGAAGATGCAAGGATAGAGTTCATCTTCTCAGTCCCAACCACCTGGTCACCGAATCCAACCGTGGAGAACTTTCGGAGCATCGTCGCGCGGGCTGGCTTCGGACAGTATCAGAACCACTCCGTTACAATTGGCTTAACAGAAGCTGAAGCCGCAGCCGTGCATGTGTCAACTGAAGCTCCCGGAATATTCAACGACGGCGATATCTTACTTGTATGTGATGCTGGCGGCGGAACAACAGATCTCAGCGTTCTTCGCGTAACGGATACCATAAACCAGGCCATTACTTTGGAGCAACTTGACGTAGTTTTCGGTGAGGATTTCTTCCAGCATTTAAATTCTCCAGAGTCATTTGTTCCTAATACTGCCTTTAATCGTCCCTCGGCGTAATCTTATATACACCTGTCCCCTCTTCGTTCTCATAAATCCCTTTATTCCTTTAGACGATTTCTTTTGCTTACTTTCCATATTTCATTTCTGTCATGACTCACCATATCCACGCCACCCCCAATCTCTTTCTCAATCATTACTCCTCACAAGCTGACCAACCGTACCCACAGGCGAAACAATCGGCTCGGCGGCCATAGACTACGAATTCGAAAAGCTCGTCCGCACTCGCTTAAAAGAAGCCCACGCCATTGCACCCCTTCCCATCGCCCCCGAAGACGCAGCCTGGGAAATGATGAAATGCCGAGACTTCCAAAGCGTAAAATGCGAATACGGTTCACCCGACGACACACCACTCTTCTCCATCGGCATCCCTCGCGTCCCCCTTTCCTACAATAACCCCGAGCTACACATCAAAAGCGGAGAAATCACATTTGCAAGAGAGGACCTCCAATCAATGTTCGACAAACAAATCACCAAACTCTTCAAACTAATCGACTCTCAACTAACCACGCTCTACCAAAAACACCCTTCCTCCCAAGTCTCGCACCTGATCCTCTCCGGTGGTCTCGGGAACAGCGCCTACGTCCAACACTCGCTCCGCAAACGCTACTCCCACCCATCGACTCCCCACCCGAACGCCCTGCATATCCAAGTCCGCATAGCCCCTGATCCCCAACTCGCCGTCTGCAAGGGCCTCGTCAGCGACCGCCTGCGCAAAATAATGACTAATAAGTCCGTCCTGGGGTGGCGGTGCTGTAGAGCAAGTTACGGGACGGTGTGTAAGATTCTGTATGACAAGAAGAATCCGGAGCATGTAGGGAAGGCATTGACGCGGGATCCGATGAATAATAAATTGTATATCACGCAAGCGATAGCATGGTTTGTGAAAAAGGGGGAGCCTGTGAGTGTCGATAAGCCCATTGTGCATAACTTCGTTAAGAAGATGCCGCCTGGGGATCCGAGGAGGGCGTTTCCGACGAGTATAGTAACGTCTGATGTTGAGGGGAGCATGTTGCCGGATCAGATAAATTCTCGTAAGCTAGCTTGAGTTTGTGATTAGAGAGGGGGAGTGGATGGAGCTAACTAGATACAGAGACTCGGATCCTATGTGAGATTCAAAGTGATCTTTCCTCCGCCGACGAGAATAGATTCATCGAGAAGAATAAACGGCTTTGGAGCTTCGGGAAGCATTATTTTAAGGTCGAGTATCAGGTTAAGGTCATCATTGGACCTGCTGACATACGCTTCGAGCTGTGTGAGTACCTCCTTACCTCCTCTCCTTGTCCCTTTTCTCGTTCCCACAGTACTTCATTATGGATAGTGATCAGAACGATCGCTGATAAAACGTACAGGGTTCGCAGGCCAAAAGCTCAGTCGTGATGAACCTATTAAAGTAGAATGGATTCCCGCGCCCGCCCCACCACTGGAAATCTTCAACATCGCACAACTCCCTGGCGACGAAGAGTTTAAGCCTAACAATACGCCTCAAGTACATGGGCGTTTTGTATCGATGGCCAGGAATAGCAAGTGGCCAGTTTACGGCTAGGGAGGCTGAGGGGATATAATTTGGCGAGTGGTTCAAGGATGCTTGTCATGGCTGTGGTTGTACACGAAAAAGTACGTCACTGGCAAAAGGATAGTCTGGTAGTGGACACAGCGTGCTAGTGCGGACAGATGGTTTATAGCTCTAGAAATGGGTCAGTATGCAGAGACATCGGAGTTTCAGGTTGGTTTACAATATAGAATTGAAGTGGTATCATGGTTGCATTTCCCTACTCAACTTTCCTCCAAACTCCGTTCCATGTCCTCAAAACATGTCCTTAGCCCGATCTCTCTGTCCCAATACATATATGTACAGCGATTTTGATAATCGACAGACCCCTTCGTAGCTTCGCCTAGTAGGCAGCTGGCAGCAGCTTCAAGGCATAAGGATACGTACCTGGCCGGATTCAATGTTTCCCGATCTCAGAGTGCCAAAGAAATCCTATCCTGCAAGATGGCCACTCTAAATGACATTAAGACGATTCATGAGATAAGTTCCTTCCTCAAACCAGGCCCTGGGCCCGTAGGTCATGCCAAATTTTCTCTGGCATGACGTTTCCTTCATTGTCCTCCATCTCAATGATGTTGTCCTGCTCTGCCTTCTCCTTCTTCTTGTCTTTCTGGAGCTTCGCCCACAATTCATTCGCCTCCTTGATTCCCGTGATCTCGCGGAACAGATTGACATTCTGCTGGATACCCAGGCACTTCAAGCCGAAGACATGTCGGGGCTCGTTGAAGTGCTTGTCGAATGCTCGTCGTCCCATGTATACATAGTTGCCACATATTTCACAAGGGAACTCGACACCGAGGCCGTGCAGCTTGTAGAGCCAGAACGGAATGGGCTTGCCGTCCCATGCAAGAGGAAGCTTGAGCGGATTGTAAATCTTGTCCTCGCCATCAGAGTCTGCATCATCCTTGTCTTTGTCCCCGCTGACCTGCTCAGTTGTCTCGGCATAGAGCATCTCCAACTCTTGCTGACGTTCACGGTCCGTCATACCCTGCTTCCGCTCAACGTTCACTTTGGTGTCACTACGCTCGGTTTGCATCGCAGCAGCGAGTTTCCTGATTCGGAATTCTTTCTCGGCGACAGCTCGTTGCTTGAAACGCTCGATGCTGTCAGAATCTACATTAGCTGTTGAAGCGACCTTGTCCGACTCGTTTGCAGCCTGCTGAGCCTCGACGTTTTTGATGTGCTTTTTCCCTTTGAGATGGGCTTCGTAGACCGTCTCTTTGGAGAACCCCTTCTTGCAAGCAGAGCACCAGATGCCCTCGCCTGATCCCTCTGCTTGTGAGGTTTCCGGAGCAAGCTGCGGTGTATTCAGCTCCCATCCCGGTACTTCCCCCCTCTCCCATGCTTCATCGAATTCCTTGTCGAAGTTGGCGAAGAGCTTGTCCAGATTCTCCAACGGCTTGGTCCGGCGCATGAAGCTCTCGAGGTAGTCGGCGAGAGCTTTTAGATACTGGAAATAAGCATCGGATATCTTCTGTTCGCGCGTGAGGCTGCAGTCTGGGTACGTGAAAGTATCGAAAGTGTGGAGGTATTGAAGATATGTGACACGCCTCGCACCCTGGAGATGCGGGAGGTTGAGATATTGTTCGTGTAGCATGATCATATCAAAGTAGCGACCGGATCCTTCTTCACCCGTAAACATAGCATCGGTTTGAGCAATGAGGGCGGCCTTTTCCTCGGGTGTTCGTTGCTTGTACGCCTTTTCGAGGTTCTCGACTGGTTCGTTCGGGTAGCGCTTATGGAAATGGTCGATTTCTTTGACTTGTTTGAAGAACGACTCGAATGGATCACCGGAACTGAGACTGTGCACCTCCCGCTCCTTGTCACCATTAGCATCTCTATAGATGTCCAGAAGGCGCGAGGACTGGTCCTCGATGTGCTTGAGGAAAGATGCGGCTTGGTGGTCGCGCGTAAGGCGCTCGCGGATCTGTTTATGCATTGGTGAGTGCAATAAGGTTAGAGAGGTAGGGCAGAACCCACGTGCTTAGGGTCCTCGAGGACTCTCTCGGCGACAGCTTGTTCCAGCCTCTCCAGGTCCTCGTGGAGAAGGCGCTGTTCTTCGAGAAGCATTTTGACGCACGCCTAGTACGCTGATGAGTTTCGCTGGTCAGTTCAAAGTTGGGAGGGTCGCGATGCAGACCTGTTTGGAGGCTCAATGTGTCGTAGTGCGTGGGGATGAGAAGTGAAGGTCGCGATGGCAATAAATCGAAATCGCCAAGCAAAGCTAGGCAAAATATTTCACCGACCCGACGATTCGCCGCTCCGCAATGCTTATTTTCTGAAAGTGCAACCACGACCGCAAGCTCTTTACTGCGCAGCTTCCTTACTCCATCAAGCGGCAACTACGACGCAAGCTCTCCATTGTGCAACTACCTTGATTTATTTCCAAAGGGCAGTTACAACCGCAAACTCTCCATCAGTGTAGCTTCCTTGCTTTACTAAGCGGTAGCCGCGACCGCACCTCTTCACTGCGCAGCTTCCATTCAGACAACCCTCACGACAAACAATAGTTCGAACCATAGTATATAAATACAAATACCCCCAAAATGGCCGACGGTATCGATCGCAGAGCCGATGGTAAAGCTACCTCCCAACTTGATTTTCTGCTCATGGCAAGGCTAATCAAATCAGAGAAAATGGAGTTCTCCACCTCCAAGGAGGTCACAGTTGCGCCGACCTTTGAGGCTATGCACCTGAAGGAGAATCTTCTTCGTGGCATCTACGCATATGGCTATGAATCCCCTTCCGCGGTTCAATCGCGCGCAATCGTCCAGATCTGCAAAGGCCGCGACACCATCGCTCAGGCCCAATCCGGCACGGGAAAGACGGCTACCTTCTCTATTTCCATACTTCAGGTCATCGATACCGCTGTTCGGGAAACCCAAGCTCTCGTACTGTCACCCACGCGCGAACTCGCCACCCAGATTCAATCCGTAGTCATGGCTCTCGGCGACTACATGAACGTCCAGTGCCACGCTTGTATTGGAGGAACGAACGTCGGAGAGGATATCCGCAAACTCGACTATGGCCAGCACGTGGTTTCGGGAACTCCCGGTCGAGTCGCCGACATGATTCGCCGCCGCAACCTCCGCACTCGGAACATCAAGATGCTGGTCCTGGATGAAGCCGATGAATTGCTCAACCGTGGCTTCCGCGAGCAGATCTATGACGTCTACCGCTACCTCCCACCTGCAACTCAGGTTGTGGTTGTTTCCGCCACGCTTCCCTACGACGTCTTGGACATGACCACCAAGTTCATGACTGATCCTGTTAGGATCCTCGTCAAGCGTGATGAGTTGACCCTCGAAGGCCTCAAGCAATACTTTATCGCCATCGAGAAGGAAGAGTGGAAGTTCGATACTCTCTGCGACCTCTACGACACTCTCACCATCACACAAGCTGTTATCTTCTGCAACACGCGTAGAAAGGTGGATTGGTTGACTGACAAGATGCGCGATGCCAATTTCACCGTGTCGTCGATGCATGGAGACATGCCGCAGAAGGAGCGCGACAGCATCATGGCAGACTTCCGCCAGGGCAACTCCCGCGTCTTGATCTCGACTGACGTCTGGGCTCGCGGTATCGACGTTCAGCAGGTGTCGCTTGTTATCAACTACGATCTTCCGGCCAACCGTGAGAACTACATCCATAGAATTGGACGGAGTGGCAGATTCGGTCGCAAGGGTGTGGCTATCAACTTCGTGACTAGCGAGGATGTCCGCATACTGCGTGACATTGAGCGTAAGTCTCGTTACATGCCGCGAAACGATTGTTGCTAACTGTTTGTAGTTTACTATTCCACTCAAATTGATGAGATGCCTATGAATGGTAGGATTGCCTGCCCAATTTGAGAATTCTTAACGGTGATACTAATTTCCCTGCAGTTGCCGATCTTCTTGCTTAAGGCGGCTTTGGTTCCAAAAGAAAGGTTCAAGATTGATTTGAGCTAATCGTGCGTCTCTACAAGTACCGATTCACTTACCTAGGGTGGTGTCTTCCCAAAAGCCCATTTCCTATCCAGGGAATAATGGCGTTGTGTTCGAATGATGTGTACCAAGAACTAGTGAGCGTGGAGGAAAGGGTCAGTGTAGCCAATAAGTAGGTCATCCATTGCTTGCTGCTCATTTAACTATGCTAACATGGTCATATTTGATCAGTTCGACTTCTCTGAAGCGAACCAAATTGAATGACGAAAATTCCCTGCCTCATATTCAACGATACGATCGATACCCTTCTTTCGAGTCTTGGTGCAAGTGTTCGCCATGAAAAAAGTTCAATTTTAAATTTGTGCACCAAAGTATCAGTCCTTTCGATGAAGCTTACTCTGAATAGGTTGCTCAGCAGGCGCGATGTTGGTTGTTTGTTTTTTGGGGGCGGGGAGTTGCTAAGAATCCGAAAAGGCCTGATACGACCGAAATTTGTCACTGATGCTGAACACATAGCAATTCAAGTGTCACCAACACTACGTCCGTACTGGCTTTCATTATCTCGTTTTCCCCCTTCTACCTTCCGTCACGTTCTTCATTCCTTAAACATGATGTTGATGTAATAGCAGTCCTCTCGCATTTGACTCCTTCACCAATCTCCTCCATCTCTTCACGACCTACTCCTTTTAACCATCACAAATTTTAGATATATATAAAATGCCTTCGTAGCCCTTCCTTCCACATTACTCTTTACAAACATCCTACATCGACCCTTCGTGAAAAATTAAATACAACAACAACCAAAGCTCAACGGCTAACTTGAACAACTTTACTTCAATTTTCTACTTCATATACCCTACTCAACAGCAACGTCTCCATCAAAATGGTAATAAACGGCCTTTATCCCCGCCATCCCAAGGCTGATCCCTCTGCGGACCAGGACATAGGCTCCAAGAGGCCGATGTAGAGCATTAACCGGACAAGTATAAGGGTGGCTCAAGTATACTTCGGTATGTAGATGATATAGTGAAAGCTTGGAAGCCAGTGTCAGCGGTACTGAAGGAGTATGCTTGTACCATGGTGACGGATTATTAATGTGATGAGTGGGATAAGATGACGATGGAGGAACGGAATAAGGAAAAGCAAAAGGAGAACGGAGCGGACGGAGGAAACGGGGATAGGTAGGATAGGATGAATTATTATAATTGCTAGGCTGGTTTAGTGCTGAGAGAGGGTTGGGGTATGGGATGGCATGTATTTGATCTTTTGGTCCGTTCAAAAATTTTTTTTTTGTGGATTGAACTATTGCTGTGCTATTGCGGATATCCTTTTCTCTGCTTGTCTTTCGAATTTCCTGACCTTGATATGGCGTCACAGCTGAGAATTCATAGTTTATTTCGGTTGCCAATGAGGACTGCGTTCTTCGACAACGCGTTGAGTGAGCTGCGGCATTGTAGTCCCGGACGCTTAAACACAAATTCGAAGGATTTGCGCGTGGTTCATGACCCGCGTTACCACCCACGATAGCCCTTCCTCACTCGTGTGCGTCCGCTGCATAAATTCTCCAACATTCCTTACCACAGTACCCTATGCCATCAATATCACCAAAATGGTACTCCATCGTTCCCGACTATAATCCAACAACAACACAATATAAGCCATCCATAAAATGTCAGATACTCAAGGCCTCGATCTTATATCCGCGAGCGAGCCATCCAACAAAGAGTCCGGAACATTCTCGCTGTAGTAGAAGGAATGCAGGAGGAATTGTGAATGATGGAGTATGGTCTTAATAGGGTAGAAAAAACACTAAGCGAAGCTAGAAAGGTGGACTAGGAGGTAGGAAATGGGCTGGGACATGTGGAAGGAGGGGCGATGGAGGGAGATGAGTGAGGCGGTGGGAACTTAGCTTGGCTTTGGTCTCAGAACTGTGTGTCTTTGCCGTCACTAACATGTGCGGGCGATGGATGGGGGATCTGCACATGAGGCATGGGAATGTGCGTATGACTACCTACTTATCCTTCACCCGCACTTATACGGCATCCTATACCTCTCCGTATATTTGCCCCTCTCCCCTACACTCATACTTCCTCCGCACATGTACAGCTTCCTATAATTAGGCGGATGTGGAGGGAGCTGAGCGAGAAGTGTGATTTTAAAGGGGATTTAGTGGTCCAGCACCAAGTTCCAGCGATTCCTAATGAGTTGTCATAACTTGCTAGAGGCGAAGTGATTCTATGCCTTCAAAACTCGTCATCCAAAAAGATGAAAACTGAATGTCTTAGCGACCGTATACCGGAGTAGAATCATCTTTCCTCCTTGAATCTCCGATTTTATCTGCTGCCACGATCATCCAGGATTATATGAATTGATGTTAAAATCCGTTCAAAATGTTCTATCAACGTTTTGTTGGCAATATCCTATGAGTGTTCAGCACGGCGAAGTGTACTCTCCCGCCCGTGACTCGCCATCAATCACCCATCATTCTTATCCCATTCTTCAATAACATCATCGCCACTCAATCACCACAGTCAGTGTCAACCTGAAAAGTGTCACGCCTATTATCCAGCAAAGTATCCAATGATTATCCTGGTGCCGCATTCCGCTTGGAAAAGAAAGAAAAGAAGGAGTGCCGTACGGAAGTGGATGATGGTAAGAGGGAATGGAAAGGCCGTGTGGATGGTAAAGGTAGTAAAGATGATTGGGATGGGGAGTCCTGTAATGACATTGAAAATCGTTGGTTGTTTAGAGGCTAGAGGCTGTGGGGAGATGCTGGTGGGTCGAGTAAAGAGGGCTCAGAAGTGGGGGCAGATGCCTCGGCGGTATTGAGCCTTTATGAGCGTTCTTGAATGAGTTAAGAGGTGGCTGTATGAGTACGTATGGAAGACGAAGTTGAGAAAATCCCTTAGATGTACATAGTCAGGAGCGCCCTGGAAACAGAAAAGGCGACACGACACAAATGCAACATTTGCTTTCATCTTTCTTCTGCACTGCATCCCCTATTATATTCATGATACCTCTTTCGAGGCACCTAGAGCTAGCCTCTTAAAGTTTTTTGTGGTCGCTGAAGGTTGTTTTGTCAATTACTGTGGACCTTAGTGATGGGGTTGTAATTCCCAGTGTATCGTATTTCCGGTGCCTTGGATGAGTTGATATCTGAGTACCGCGCACTTCCTGACTCATAAATCTCCCTTGACTAACTTTCTTGGTAGGTATGTAACCGAGCCTCCACTCTTCCATCACTTTCCTCGACCCAATATTTCTACAAGCAAATCACGTCCAAATACCTTGCTTCAGTCATTCAAGGGTTCAACTTTGCCTTTTACTCAATCATCACCTCAGCGGATCAACACAACCACGCACTTGATTCTCCAGAACGCGTACCAAAATGCCCTCCGGTAGCTCCATCTCCGAGCCATGAAACATAGGTGCCGATGCGGTGCATCGTGGTCTAGAGACCATGGTGTGCTGCAACCTTTGGCCAGCCCAGGAGGAACTCGAGAAAGCAAATAAAGAACTTCATAGAGCGGAGAAGTTCCACAGAGTGAAGCATAGCACGCGAAGTCTGACGGTTCGGCGGGGAATACATGGCAAGCGAATGACAACGATATGAAGAGTATTTTCGAGGCAATGGAAACGATCGTCAATGACACTAAAAAGATCAAGTCTTATGTACAGAGGCTTGGTGAGAAGCTGAACGCAGCTTATGATGTGAAGACGGAGGTGAAGTGAGATGGGGTTAATGGGTATTGAAAAGGGGTGGGAATAAGGATAATGGGGGTGGAGTCAAACTGTGTTAGCCTGGTAATGGTAATTTTGGTCCGACACTAGGCTTTAGATTGTAATCATTGCATCAATTAGGCTAACTATATCCCGTCAATTGCAATTTTGTATGCCTGGGGTGAACGGGGTTTACACCGGATCTATCTTCCATATCCTCATGGCCTACTACTCCAATTCACAACCGATTGAAGCAGGCGTGCCTTGTTGGCGGTCTACATCTTTACTTCAATGACGGGTTCATGCTCTTGGTATATAGACTTGGTTTTGCATTTCTTTGGCTCATCAGATTCACCTTCCACATCAATTTCATTTCCAACATTCTTTTAAGCGCTACTTGCGCATACCTCAAAACCGACTCTTACATATTTTACACACAATCGCAGGCACATCAGAATGTCCGAGGAGTTTAGCGAATGCCTGGCTCTCCTGGATCCAAGCTCTCACAAAAAGTCATATTCGCCCACATCAACCTCTTAAAAGTCCACATAGACATAGTAGATGCCTGTCTGAATACAGCCCGCAAGGCATGAAAGAGCTTAGCAACGATCGAAACGGGATATCGGAAACTAGAAGAGAGTATACGAAAGATCAATCCGAATCAAGGCAACATTGTAAGGGATATGAACATGATCAGATATCTTCGTAATGAGACTGAAAAAGGAAAGGGAGGACATACTGAAAGTTGTTCGGAGGTTCTGGCTTGGCCTGAGGACGAATGACAGCGATGATGAGGAGAAGGAATAGGACGAAGAGGCAGGGGGGTGCGGGCAGAGAGGCGGGTGGGAAGGATGCTGAGCCGCAAGAAGGCGGTGATATAGTGAGTCCCAGACCTGAGGTTTTGATATTAGCTGAGACAGGCGATGAGGAGGAAAGTGAATGTGACCGGCCTTCTGGGGGGTTCGAATATGATCGCACGATGGGTGATTGGTACCATTAAATGAGATGTCGAAAGAGGATAGGAAGAATCATGTGTCAGTATATTGAGAACGCTTTGCGTTGAGATTTCTGCTTTGAAGACGTGCTCTCATGACGTGACGAGCACACGGAATTGCATCCGTCATCATATTGAGGAATATCCGTGTAAAATTGGAGCAGGCGTGGATAGGCTTTCGAATATAGCAGTCGCGTTGAGGGTCGTGTAATATTGACACTTATTCTCTCAGTCAACTTTTCTCAATGTCTCTCGGAGCTCCGGACTGATTTTAGTGCTACTCTACTTTGATTTCTAACCTGCATCTTCAACATCACCAATAGCAAAATCTTCTTTTCTCCTTCTATCCCACACACTTGGAATAACAATTTTCAGATCAGGATTCCTATCTACCTTTCCTCTCCCACTTCTTCATATTCTCATGCCTCTTCTGTTCTCTCATTCTCTTCTCGATCTTCCTTTTACGAAGTGCAGCCCGACGTGTTTGCCTATATCCAGGCAATATGCCACACACATCCTAGATCGATGAAGTCTTGATTTCTTCAGTCACGTCCACTACGGCTATCATGTGTCGTAGAGCGGTGTACGACCGGTGCAATCACCACGTCTGCTGATGACGAACTCCAAAGTGACGAATATGTTGGCTTTCCTGCCCTCCGATGTCTCTTGTTGTCATCTCGGGATCATGTGATGATCCAGACTGAAGCTTTCGAAGTAGCTCCTGGATCTTCTTGCCGAGTGGGTGGGCTCGAGTGATTCGCATGTCCGCTCTTTCCAGGGCAAGCTGACAAGTCCGGATCGCTTGTTCCTCATCGTCGAGGAGTTCATACAGCTGTGCCAATTTCCATAGTCCATAGACGCAATCAGGATGAGCAATACCGCGAGAGAATTCGATTGATTCCATGGTACTCAGAGTCAGCGTTTCAGCCTCTTTCAGCCTCCCTTGTCTAGCATAGACGCGAGCAAGCTCCCCGCGACCCATGAGAACGCCAAGATGGTCTTTACTAAGGCTCCTCTCCCCCGCTGCTATCCCCCAAGTGAGCAATTCTTCCGCCTCTTGAAGAGATCCCATCTCGATGTAAATCTTCGCAAGATAACAGAGGGCTAGTAGCGTCCAGGGATGTTCCTTGCCGAGTTGTTTTTGCCGTTGCTGGTAGACTCTGCGCATAAGCGAATTGGCTTCGTCCAGACGTCCGAGATCCAGTAATGCCATAGCAAGGTTACTCATTGTAGTGAGTGTATCAAGATGTGTTTCCCCGAGAGATTTTGTCCGGACCGCTAGAACCTGCCGATGAGCTTGCATACTTTCTTCATACCGATGCCATGCCCCTAGGGTCACTCCAAGATTGTCTAGAGCTTCGAGTATATGCGGGTGAGTTTGTCCCATGGCTGCTTTCATGCGTTGTGTGGTCAGATTTTGCAGCGCGAGAGCTTCATGGTACTGCCCATTTAGCCAATAAGATCGTCCCAGTTGATTCATGGCTTGAAGGGTTTGTTCATGCTGAGGTCCATAGATCCTCGTTCGTGTCTCGACCACAGAACCTTGCAGAGTGATTGCTTCTTCGAGTCGGCCAAGCCCCCAATAAACACCTGCTAGTCCCAGCATGGCTGTCATGGTTTTCTCGTTTTCATTGCCCAAAACTTGGGTCAAAGAATTTTTCACCGTCTGTAAATGAACAGTAGCTTTTATGAACTGTCCTCGATTCGCAAAAACATAGCCACATTTCGCTGCATTCAGGACTTGGTCGCGAAGAATCAACATCAAAGTGGGTTGGAAAATTTTAGCCATTTTCATCTGGATCTCGCCCAGGGCAGCAATTGAAGTAGAGATCGGAGTGCCATGTTCCAGAAGAGCGGCATCAAGATGAGGAATAATATCCCTATGAAAGTCGCCATCTGTCTCACTGCTTCCCTCTGGCGGAAGTAAAATAGACTCCAGAAGCGTGTTGAGCGCAATCGATGCCCACGTCTTTCTCTCCGAGATCGAGAGGCTATCTCGAGCCCAAGCATGGACCAACGGGTGTAACGAAAAGCTACTGTCTCTCCCCTCATAGCTAATCAGGGAAAGGGATTGCAGTTCACTAACTGCCCACTTGACTCGATAGTGATCGAGTTGATGATGATCGTCCTTGAGAAATCGTGGGAGCATCTTGGGTGGCTCGAGGCGCTTGACGATGGCCTTTAATAACCTCGATGCAAAGGACCCACACGGTGCGTTATCGGTAACTCTGCGACGGTTTATTACGGCTCGGGTAAAGATCTCCACTGGGATGCGTTCAAAATGATAGAAACAAATAATTTTGAGCAACTCCGATGCGTCCTGGCTCTTGACAGTCTGCCTTTTGAGGAGGAACTCCAATGAGATATCAAACGTCGAGTATACGGCTTTGACCATATCACTTTCTTCATCGCGATATGTCGCTGATGCTCTTTTATACTGAAACACATTTCTAGATGCCGAGTGAAGATTGAGATAATCTGAAAGGTTGCAAACACGTCGATAAATGCAATTCCCTGCATGGATCAGAGCAAGAGCAAGATAACCCAGAGTTTTTGCAATCATGATACCGGCATTCCTAGTCGATGCGTCCCATGGTCTCGGAATATCAGCTTTTGTGAGCAACAGCTGAAGAGCTTCCTCCTCCTTTAAGCCTTTGAGCTCCATGGACCCCAGTGAACCTTGCTGACGAAAATCTGGATTTCTAGTCGTAACAAGTATGTGCGCAGTATCCCCTAATGGAAAGAGGCTTCGCAGGTCCAGTGAGGGGTCATCGGCATTATCGATGATGAGTAGCCATGGCTCGCTAAGTTGGGAGAGAGAGTGTCTGCCGGCGTTTTCGGTAGGTTCCATGTCCCCGAGTTTTCCAATTTCGCTGAAAGAGTCTTTGATGGTCTCTGCAGAGGCGGCATGGATGGTATAAATAGCGACGTATCTGTATCATGTTAGCACTCACCGTATATGTGCAGGTATCTGTATCCATACTGATCCCGATGCTCGTGTGCAAACTTCGAGCAGAATTGCGTTTTTCCGGAACCTCCCATGCCAAAGACAACGAAAGATTTCCGCCTTGGGGATACATTGGGGCACCCTCCTGGAAAAAAGGTATCATACAGAATTTCAAACATACCCTCGCGTCCGATAAAATCGGGCGTTGCCTCTTGAGGGGGATAAAAATGGCGATGAGGCATTCTTTGCACGATAATCTGTTCGTGCCGGAAAGTGCTCCCTAAACGGACATCAAATCCAAGTCCTCCAAGCTCGTAGGCTTCGCCAGCGCGAAGTTGATCGAGGGCTGGTATTGCCAGCCTCCATCGATGGGAAATGATTCGAGGGGCAGCCATGCAGTACCGGGAAAGAGCTTCCTTGACAGTGGGATAAATTGATGATTCTCTCAAGCCGAATTTGACCATACCAGAATGTGTTGCCTTGATATACATTTTCTCTACGTTATCAAGATCCGGCACTGCTGACGACCAATCAACAATGAAATCAGAATGATCTCCGAACGATGTCGGTAACTCCTCCACAAAGAAGAACATATGGAATTGCTTCATGAGAGGCGAAAACTCTCCCGAAATGGATCGAAAGATCTGAGAGTCTTCTTCAGCAGTATACTGAGGATGATCGTCATGGTCGACCTTGTGGGCAAAATTTGAAGCCTTGTCAAGTGCAAGCCAATTTGACTTTGCCGTCCGACCATGAGGTGTTCCAAAGAATAGTATTGCAAAGGTTGACACAAATTGATCCCAAAGATGTTCAACTTTGGCCGCTGTTCGAGTCGAAGAGTAGATTAGACTTCTTTTAACTAGCACTCCACCTAGGCCATGACAGACAAAGATGATGGGGCGTTGCTTCATTCCTGCAAATCTTCGATCCGCGTAAAGCTCTTGAACGAGGCATTCCGCCATTCTCTGAATGTTCAACGCTGCACTGTCCCCGAAAAAGGCTGAGACCGACGCATCGTAACCATAAGTCAATACCCTAGCAACTCGGATATCCTGCGGCAACAGATCTCGAAGCCAGTTGATACCTGTTTCAGGCTCTGTCCAGCCTTCAATAGAGTCATCATGTACATCGTGTACAGCAACGATACTATGAACTGATCAGATATCGGAAACTTGCGAAGTCATGAGATGGGAGCTCCTTACTCGACGAGGCGGTTCCTTAGAGCCGTGTCTTGGCCGAGGTCTACATTATGGAGGCAGTGCAAGCCAGGAGGCATTCTTCTGGGGAAAGAGTAGCGAAAAAGGTAGTTGTTTATTCATTGAAGAACGACGGTGTTCTTCCTTGTGTGAGTCGCAGCAAGTTGGGTGAATGTGGTGGAAGATGTGGAATTTCATCTGCGGGGAAGCGGCTAGAAGAGGCAGTATGCACTCCGAGGGCAATAAACGTCAATGGAGCCATTGCACTAGTAAAACAATAAGAACTAGGAGAAAATCCACGAGGCACTCGTTCCGTCGCCCAGGGCTGTGCCGCAGCGCTTAGAGAAGGAGGTAACCTATAAGGAAGCGTAGGCCGTTTCATCGCAACCTCAGCCGGAGGAGCCGACAAGGGGTTGAACCCTCACAAAATAAACCCTTGTGGACCTATGTTGACATGATCGCGAGCCCGCTGTACCTGCGAAGTTTTGCTCCCAGTCATGGGCAAAACATTGCCTCCGGTCTTGTATGGTTTTGTAGTTGCAGTCGTCTCCGGCAACTTCTCTTCTCTAGTCTTACTCGGCTTTGCGGCCTACTTTGTTTTCTTGGGTTCTCAACGACTTCGGATTTATCATGTTAGGCCTCAAAACATCTGCAATTCCTCACATACTGATGATTAGCAGGCCGATACTGCCTTTGGTCGCCAACATGGTTGTCAGCTGCCACCAGAGCTGCCAAAACGATGGCCCTTGGGCATCGATCGAATCAAAGAGCTTTGGGACTCGAATGCCGACGGTCGTCTCCTTGCTTTCCTCTGCTCAATTGCAAAGGACTATGAACCTCGCAACAACCTGTGTCAATATCTCCTAGTTGGGCCTCGCGCCTTTCACGTCTTGCACCCTCGGAACGTCGAAGCACTATTATCCACACATTTCAAAGGCAAGTAGCTATACACCGCGGTCAATGGCTTCCAGTGAAGCTAAGTCTATTTGATACAGACTATGGATTTGGGGCTCGCCCAGCAGTCTTTGCCCCCCTGCTTGGCAATGGGATTTTTACGCAAGAAGGCGAGGCGTGGAAGCACTCGAGGGAGCTTCTGAGAAAACAATTCGTCCGGGCGCAATATCAAAACCTCGATCATTTCCGTGAACATGTGGACAATCTTATTACCTGTATGGCCGCTGATGGAGATGTCGACCTCCAACCGCTATTTTTCAGCCTTACTCTGGATACGGCAACGGCGCTTCTCTTTGGTCGCTCGGTCTACAGCCTCAGAGCAAACATTGATCAAGACGCAGAAAATAGGGAATTTGCTGAGAGTTTCAACATTGCTCAGGAGGGTCTAGCAAAACGATTCCGCATCGCTCCGTTTCATTTCTTCTATAACCCTCCGGCTTTCCGAAAAGCCTACCGAAACGTTCATCGATTTGTTGAGCAATATATACAGGAGAGATGTTTGGATAATAAAGAGTCCTCTAATGATTCTTCATCCTGGTTTTTTGATCAACTTGCCAAGGAATCGGCGACAAAGATCGACCTTCGAGACCAGCTACTCAATGTTTTACTAGCTGGACGAGACACGACTGCTTGCTGTCTCTCATGGACCCTGTAAGCGTTCATCGGTAGGAAAACTGACATTGCACTAATTCTAGGTATAGTCGTCTACTTGTTCGTCACCCTCGCGTCATGAACCGCCTTCGTCAAGAGGTCTCCTCTGTAATGAGGTATTCATTGAACCCAACGCGAGAACAGATAAGAAAAATGCCTTTTCTCGCCTGTATTATAAAGGAGAGTATGTATTCCCGGACATGTCACTTTCACAATGAGATGCTGACCTTCCCTCCTTCCATTAGGTCTCCGCCTTTATCCCCCAGTGCCCTTGAATAACCGAGAAGCCGTGAGAACGACGATACTACCTACAGGAGGTGGCCCCGATGGGAACAGTCCAATGCTCGTCAGGAAAGGAGAACTGGTTGTGTTTTCACAATACGTGAATTCGCGCAGGAAGAACATATACGGACTGGATGCAGACGATTTCCGGCCGGAGCGCTGGGAGACCGGCGAGCTCGACAACGTCGGTTGGGCATACTTCCCATTTCATAGGGGCCCGAGGCAATGCCTTGGCGAGGACTTCGCGCTCATGGAGGTTTCCTATACTATTGTACGACTTTTGCAGACCTTTCAAGTCATCGAATTGCCTGTAGGGGAGCCAATTGAGCCCGTCGGAACTGAGAGACAGCGATTGACACTTGTACTATCAAGTGCCGATGGCTGTAGAGTTACTGTGAGGGTGAAACAGTGAGCCTGTTAGTAGATAGATTCTACGGTCTACAGAGAAATTCTAGTCCTGGCGGGACATGCAGGGCTTCGCATACTTTGCATTTCAACCTACACCCTATCCTACACTTCCCAGCGAGTCCGGCTGCTCCTGCTTTGGCCACTCGTATCCAGGTCTACAGGACTTCCCGTAGCCGTACTTACAGGCAGGGTAGGGCCAGAGTAAGGGTATTAGAGGAGAAGTTGTTTGTAATGCGCGTCCCATCGGATGTGGAACAGGGTAGTACTTTGCGTTCTATTCATCCAGAACGAGGAGAACCAACACCACAATTTCGTTGAACGATCTCCAGCGTGTTTCAAGAGGGTAGGTCCAGTACGGGAATCGTAAAGTTAATGGAGTAATTTCCGGTCACGGGTTGGTCGCACGCATGATAGAGGCAGGGGCGTGAAGGTACGTCTTGTAGGCAAACAGGTTACGAACTTCGTCTGTAGACTGTAGCATCTTTTAAGCATAAGCCGTTGCCTAAATGAATCATATTGCAACCTTGATGAAACTTGCATGTCGGATGAGCGACAGTGCCTCCAGTGTCCAAGGATTGGCATCGCTGTCTCCTTTTTGCGGCACGGCCGCACAGCCGCACAACCACACAGCCACAAACCTAACATATGGGACAAGATATGGCAAGACTTAGAGGGCATGTACTTTCTATATTGAACGTGTATATCTGCTGCCTTCTCTTAGCCAACTACAAAACGCCTACAGCACATCCGTTGAAATATTTGCGTTACCGTTTAGAATGGCGCCATCAGAAGAGAAAGTATATGGCATCAAAGAAGTATACCGACCTGCTGACACAGATCCAGAAATTGAGTATTACACCTTTCCTCTCCTCATTTAAGTTCAATACTGACCCAGATTTTCAACAGCATAGTCGCCGTGCATGGACTCAACGGAGATGCACTCAAAACCTGGACAGCAAAGAACGGAGTCTGCTGGCTGCATCACCCCGACTTCCTCCCAAAATATATACGCAATGCCAGAGTGCTCGCCTGGGGTTATAATGGGAGTATCTCTGCTCTGACGGGCGATAAGCCGTCAAAGGATCGGATCCATCACCATGCCCAAACTCTGGTGGCACAGCTATATGCTGATAGAAAGGGAAGACAAACTCCTAGCTCTTATTTCTATCAAGAGAAAACCAGCGAAACATCAATATAGTTTCTAACTTCCATTAGCTCGAGCGACGTGTTGACGAACCAATCATTTTCATTTGCCATTCACTTGGAGGCATCATTGTGAAAAGAGTAAGCTCTCTCGTTTCTCCCTCCCACTCTGTTGCAAAGACTCAAGTTGCTTACTCGGATTTTCCTAGACCCTTTCTTACTCCAACACCAGGAACTCTGACAAAATCGCCCACATCCACACCATCTTCACCTGCACCTACGGGATCCTCTTTTTCGGAACGCCACACCACGGCTCGCCAAAAGCTCATCTTCTCAGGACACTCCAAAAACTCGCCTCAATCGCCGTTCCCCAACGAATCGGGCAGTTCGAGTCAGATCTAGTCTCCGCACTCGAAGAAGGGTCCGAGACACTGCAGAACATCACTGACTACTTTGTCCCCTTGATGAAAAACTTCTGCATATACTATTTCTGGGAGTCGGAGTCCGCAGATCTCAAATATACCAAAGAGCGCATTGTGAGCCAGGAGAGTGCAGCGCCGATTGTGGATGCTACGGAGAGGACAGGAATTCAGGCTGACCATTCTGGGATGGTGAAATTTGGGGAGAAAGACTCTTCAGATTTTAAAGTGGTGGCAGCCACCCTTGACAAATACTGTGGGGAAGCTCCTGATATGATTCGACATAGGTGGGCTGAAACGATGCAATCGCTGGCTGAGCAGCGGCGGAGAGAAGCGATGGAGAGTCTCCGTTGCTGGTTCCTTATTTATCACCTGGCATTCAAAATATTGAGGAAGGAAGACGAGGATATGAAGAGGGTCCTAGAAATGGTCCGCAGGAAGGGAAACAAGTTATTCAGCACATGTAACTTAGTCTTATGTTCTTCTCTTTGTTATTACGTATTTTGCTTTTGGACAACGGAGTTGAAGAGTGGAGAGGACTCATACCTGGTTATTTAAGCGGGAAATCGCATGGCTTGGCTTCTTGGCTTCATGAGCTAGAAATTAGAAGGATGGATTCATGCCTTTTTTCTGGTTATCTCGTGAGGATGGTTAAGATGGATGTTCTCAATGAAATGCACCCCATTTCGGATTTCAGGAGACAATTTAATCTGTGGCATGACTACCACGTCAAGCGAGACAATCGATCGTCTCGGATTGCGATAAAAATTGAGTTTGCTGTGAGTAGCGTCTTATCTCAATACCTTAGGCCGTGATGCTCACGGGAGTACTAGCTTTTCACTAAAGCTTGTTGATCCTTATTGTGCTTCCGTCATGTTGTTCGGTCCAATTCCTATGCCTATATCTTACGTCGACCATAATTTCTAACTATAATCGTTCAATGTAAAGGAATCTCAGCTAGAATATCATTCAAACATTCTGGCTGCAGGGTATATCTTGCGTAAGTGACGATTTTCACATTTTTGCGACTCTAGTCACAAATTGAAGAGCGGTCGCCGTCTACAATGCTAAAAAATTCATCGTCAAAACAGCCATAATAAGCGTTGAAAGGCTCAGTTGGCCCTTTAACTTGTGCCTACATTCGTCTCCCCTTCTCCCGAGACAGTGAAGAGATCCAGACCAAACATCCTAGCCAGCTCTTGGCTAGAAGGAAAGCCTTCTGGTCGCGTTATGTTTGCTTGACCAAATGCTCTGGGTGTCCAGAGTGAGTTCCTATGCTTTATCATAGGAAAGTAAAACTATTACTTACATTCCACCGATCCATTCTGAGACAGCTTTCGGACTCTATACGGCCGATCCAATTTCACAAAGGTAGCCATGCCTGATGACTTGGCACTCACATGGTCACAATTCATCGGGGATTCAGAGAAGAAAGAAAGCGTATATTTTTACCCCAAGGGAATATCATAGGAGCGACTATCCTTTCAGATTCCACTCACCGAACTGGAATCATCATCGTCCGTGAGTTTATCCAACACTGCATAGCTTATGATTGCTAGCAAAGTCATTGAACATGCAACCAACCACAATCCAAAAGCAAGCCAGGCTAGCACTGTCCCTATGGTTCCGACGCTCGCCTTAATAAGTGGAAAAGCTGCGAACTGCAGTAAAGTAGCAGCTGTGGCTGACGAGGTGTGCTGCCACAACGCGGAGACGAAAGTGAAAAGAACTGCAAGCGTCGTGGATGCGAGGCACATGAAGCACTTCTTGCGACTCGGAAATGGTTTGACTTCGACTTCTTCTCCGGTCAGCTCGTCTGTCTCGGTATGGTAGTTCGGAAACAGGGAGAGTATGAGGAGAGAGATAAGCGCTAGACCTGCGCTACCAAGTCTGATGTTGATCAGCTCTGGATATGTTTCAAACAGGTCGCAAATACGTCTTACAGAAGGCCAGGAAAAAAGACATCGCCCTTCACGCTCTCCGCCATGCTGACGATGCCCAATGGATCTGAAAAGCGGCGAGATGTTATCAAGCTGGTAGCGCTGCCATGACACGACCAGGAGGTACCGTTCTGGCTTGCACAAAGGCCAAAATAGCCCACACGGACACGAAGATTGGTACCCCGTCCCGCGTTTAGGAAGATGGAAGTGATGTTCTCCCAAGCTCCCTGCTGCGCATTAGGTATCTCAGTAATGGCGATGTAGCTTAATTGAGCCAAGTAGACTCTATGGCCAATGTGGGTCGATGCACATCCGACTAGCAGAATGGTCGATACTATGACCGCGAATATTATTGTGATCATGATCAAATGGTGATACGCCAAATATCCTTGAGGGATTTTAGTGCGATTCGGACATGGTACGTGGGCATAACTTACGTGTTATAGAAGTGAATTCCGCATAGTATCTTGTGTCTCCTCTATGACCAAGCGGCATCCGCATGTTCAATGGACAGGCAATGAACTTGGGTAGGAACTCAGATGCTGGGTCAACGTAATAAGTTCCAAGGTCTCTTGAAAGCGGCTTATCATAAAGGAGGGTTTGTAGACTTCTCTCAGTGTCGATCGAGGTCAAAGGACAGGTTTTCTCGTCATCAGGGTGCAATTGCAGGCGCAAGGCTGAAAACCCAGAATCCCGAGCTGAAGATCGAATCTTATGATGACTAGGGGTTGCAGGAGTGCACAAAGCCGTGATTGGTCGGGCTGACTGACCAACCAACGCCAATCTGACCGTATCACCCGCGGCCTGCTGTTTTCGCGATGGGGGCTGAAAGTTGGAAACTCCTTTACAGAAACCTGACCCGGCTATGTTTTCGGTGGATGCGTTGAGAGACGGCATCAGACGCTCCAAAGATGATGGCAGGAACCAATGGGAAAGCGGAGTCGTCGGGCGAAAGTTACGCTGGAACAGGTCCAATCGCTGGACGGTTCGGAGCCTCACTCGATGACCTTTTAAAAGCTGACGTTCCTCCAATACCGCGTCGCATGCCTTCATGGACATCAATCACCACCCGCATTGCTCTTCCAGAGTCTCAAGCTTCATCTATTCTTGATGGTCAGCCCTCAGTAGACGAGTCACGGAACGTCCGCCACAAGAGTCATCGCGCAAAGTCCACGGCAAGATTTGAAAGCTCCAATGATGTTGTTAAAGCAAAGGTTTCTCTTCAAGCAGGAGTAAGTTCACCAGAATCGCCCAAAAGAGTAGACAATGAGGGAAATGAATCCGTCGAAGGGGCTCCCCTCCCACCGCCTCCTTCAGAGCCGGAACCAACTGTTCGACCTCCTATCGTTCAAGAAGTTACTGCCCATCATCGTCACATCGGTCATGGTAAGCTTAGCCGAATGGTTTTAGAGACTCACATGCTTACTTTCCATAGGTATGGAGAGGGCTAATTTGTCAACACCTCCACAACCCGGAAAACCCCAACCCAGTCCTCTTTATTTCAGGTCTCAGACGTTTCCGCATCGTTATGGCTCCGCTACCCGGCGAGAGACGTTGCAAACTCTACCATTGCGCTCTAAGAACTTGAAGGCGGAGCCAGTTTCACCAATTATTGAGACCAGACTCCCATCGCCTCCTAGAATGGACACACAAGATGCAATATCCCAAGTTGAGCCTATTGGCTCGACCCCATATTCGCCTCGCCTCAAGAGAAGACAGTCCACCGAACCATTACAGAGACCTGTTGAACCTGGAAAGTCCTCAACTGTAGAAAAGATCAAGCACACTCCGAGAAGGGCTCGCACTATGCCTATTGTTCCACTAGATCGAAAGGCAGAGTTCGATCCAGATGGGGGCAAATCTAGAATCGAAGCGGAAATACCGATTGCAACTCCCGAAACACCTAATGCGAATCTCCCTGAAGATCGAGGGCCTGCGAGCTCCCAAAAATCCAATAATCTTGCTACTCCCCAATCTATGAATGTTATCCATCGGCCTCGAGAGCCTGAGAAGACTAGAGAAACAGAGCGCCGACTGCGTTTCGAACCAATGCAAGCTGATGGCCAATCACGTAATTACCAAACTCGACTGATACGACCAGGAAGGCCACAACTTCCGCAGCCGCAGGTTCAGTATCGAATAGCAGTGCCTAAAAGTGTTCCATTTGTTCTATATGAAGGAATGGTCGGACAGCTGGTGGAACACATGCCACAGCTCGTGAATGTGCGTGGAAGCGATTGTCGGCAATCTAAGAGCGGTAACGTGTTTTGCTATGACACTCTTCAAACAGGTGGTTTTCGACGTCAACAAGATAGTATTGAGTTTTCGAAGGTGAGCACAACAGATGCGAGAACGAGAATTCAAAATTTGCGCCCCGATCGGGTGCCTAACGTGCGGTCTCGGTATATACTCATCGAGGACCTCTCTCCCCCGGTCATCGAGATTGTGGGCTCCACTTTCTGGCTTAATCCTGAGTTCTTCGAAGAACATCTCAACAGGTCTGGTTATCGGGGTGACTCTTATGGAGACCCACATCCGCGGACATGGAACACAAATGCCACACCGAAAGATTATGCATCCGTAAGATGGTTCCGCCCAGTTCAAAGAACTCGAATGAAACCACTATCTGAACTTGATCGTGATACGCTTTTGAGGAAGAATGGTGGCACTGGATCTCTCTACTGGAAGTCAGATACGACGGAAAGTACGTCTCGGAAAGTGATGCGCCTAACGACAAACATATTTCGACAGGAATGGCCAATCATATCAAATCCGGACGAAGCTATCTCTGATGACTCTGAGACTACTTTTCCTGTGGCCTGGGAAGAGAAATTGACAGTACAAGTGTCGCAATCTTCTAGGCGACCTCCAGTCTGTAAGTTCGGGTCCTTAAGTCGATTTTAATTTGACCTCTTTCTGCAATTCCTATTCTATTTCCTACGCTCTGAAGAAATCTCTTTGCATGGACTGTGAAATAAGGGCGTTGGGTCGTATTGATTACAGCGCCGCCCAATTTCAGTCTTGATCTTGGCCCAAACTTCGCATTCAGCAAAATTTAAACTGATAACATGATACTTACGTGTCTCACAGACATTATTCTTATGGATCCGTTGCCAACTCTACGCATCGAGACAGACACGTTACTTGCGCGCAGTCGCTCAGCACCCCACGATGATGTAGTACCCTTCACACAAGCATACAGTCGAGCTCCTATTGGCCCAAAACTTGGGCTCATCGATGTCTTCAACGGAAATCCATTATCGGATTTGACCGTTCAGATGTTGAGCGCGAATCTCACGAGCACGAATTGTACGCGTACAGATGTCACGTCCTGGCTGGAAGGAATTTATGGAGTGCAGCCAGAAAACTCCGATATGGACATGATGACCGGCTTACTTTGGATCATTCATCGAGACGTTATTGGTTTCCTGCGTTTCGTGAGCGACGTTTTGGAAGAAATAGGACTGAGTTCTACGGATGACTACATCATACAGAAACGGCTCACTCACTGGCGAAATCTGATCACACGCTTTCAGACCGAATTACCTGCTATGCGGGTGTCCATTCAAAGTTTCTTCGAATTTGTCTCGCAATTTCAGCCCCTCGAGCAGGCCAAAGCTTTCATAGAGCATACTTTGCATCTAATTGACGACTTAATTGTTCAGAACGAGAAATCATACGCCGCCCTACGCGCGGACATGGCTCTTCTAGAAAGCAAACGCGCGATCGACCAAGCGGAAAGCGTTGGTAAACTCACTGAATTGGGCTTCATCTTCATCCCTATATCATGCATTGCTGCACTTTTCAGCATGCAAATCCAGCCCTTAGAGACGCCTGTACCACTATACTCGTTCTTCATTGCAGCCGCCGTTACAATTGGACTCATCTACACAGTTCGGCTTTCCATTCGTAGCACCGCATTAATCGAGTACAAACGGAACCACTCGCGAAATATCCGGGTGAACACAAAGCTCGCTCCTGGAGCTCCTATACCGACTCATATCTTCCTGGCCTACGTCTGCCGTCATGCGCTCGGGCCATACTGGAGATTTCTTCGGAATTCACTGTTCTTCCTCCTGGTGTTGGGCATCACCATGCTTCCAGTAATGTTATTATGGACTCATAATAAGCACATGGACGTTGGATATAAAGGCACGATGACTTTCATCATATTTCTTTTCGATGCTGTTGTTGTGTTTCCCTTCATCAGTAATCCCATTTCAAGAGCCATATTTAGAAGGGTTGAATCATTCGCTGAGAGGAAAGAGATTCATGATCTTGATATAAGATTCGGTACTGGAAAGCATGCTTCTAAACTCAGAAAAGGCCGCAAGGACATACCGAGCCCCTCAAGCTCTTCCAACCATTTCTCTTATCACACCACATCATCCGAGTCGTCGGAATCGTTGAAACCGTCGAAACCGTCGAAACCGTCGAAATCATCAAAATCATTAAAAACCAAGAACGCTTGGCAAAAGTACTTTGTGCCTGTCGGAAGATGGATCCTCGGGCATCCTGGCAGAAAGGTAGTGGATATGGAGTCATTAGAAAGTGAATCACAGGATTCTCGTAGGCCCACGCCCAAAGGAGTCCGAATCGTCGAGTCGAATCTTGTAAAGCCGAAGCGTCGTGGCAGAAGGGGAAGAAGTCCAACACCGGTTCGTCTTTTCACCGCGCCACCAAAACAAAAGTCATCTATGAAGGAGGCACGAAATGAAACTGGTCCGGTCAAAGGAGAAGTCGGAGATGCCGATAGCGCGCCTAGGGCAATTGGTTGGAGCGACAGTCAAGCCAAAGAGAAGCCCGACGGTGGAATTACAGGCGTTGGAAAGACTTCGTCGCCTATTCTTGACGGAATTTCGGCTCCATCTTCGAATTCGGGGAAAGATGATAGCGAGGAAGAAATTGAAGGACTCACACAGAGTAGACGGCCAACGGGACAGCGCCCTTCGTCAAAGGGGAAATTAACAGATTCACAGCAATTGATCCATGAAGTCTCTGCTGCGAAGGGTGCTCAGAATAATGGAAAAGCAGTCAACCTCGATACTGAGAATATTCTCCACCGCCCTTCATTGTTCGAATCACCTTCAAGTTACTCTTACAGCCAGCCAAAACATCGACTCTCGACATCATTCGACGGACCGGCAGAACGGACATCGAAGTGGATAAAGTCTCGGAAGATCGATGGGAGTGAAGATCAGGATAATCCCAAAGAAATAAACGGCGATCAGGAGTACGATATTCGCAGAGTCAAGGAAAGGGATGAGGGTGAAGTCAAAAGCCCGATTCAGTTGTCTGCGCGAGAAGATGACGCTTTTGAGCTCGAAGAGCTTGAACCTGAGACTTCAGATGCCTCATGTGATTATGTCGACGAGGATGTCTCTGAGCTGTATGATGGTGTGGCATTAGTAGGGACAGATTCAAAAACGTCTGAACATGGCGCATCTCCCACCCACTCTACTAATTCACGAGGGACGAATTTTACGTTGTATATAAGTGATGGAGAGAGTGATTGATGAATGGGGTAATGTAGGAAGAAATACATATGCGAGCTATAGCTATAAAATAATGATGGATAGGAAAGAAGATGTCGAGAATTGAGAATTGTGACCGCGTAAAAGCTATTCCCTATCCTTTCACTCCCTCATACGCGATTAATAGCAGAGTTAACGCTGAATATGATGTGGTCTAGTCCACCGCTTCGATTACAGGTCCTTCTTCATCCATTCCAACGACTCTGATACCGTCTTCAGGCGATTGCCTTCTTGATATATTTCGTTCGTGCTTCGGGCGACTGGAAGACTCTCGGTCCAAACTCTCTGGAACTGACTCCACGAAAGTGTGTCGGTGAACAAGCCGTGGTCGAGGTTCTGATTCTTCCTCACTTTCAGTATATTCTTCGCTCCCACCATTTCTCTCTGCATCTCCCACAATCTCCCTATTTCCAGTCCATTCACCTCTCTCAAGGAACGGATTACCAGTACTCAAAAAACTCCGATGATCCGCGAAGGACTCTGTACTCGATCGGCCCTCACTCCCCGTTGGCGTCATCACCACGTCCGGATCCTCCAACGCCTTTAAATCATCCACCAATTTCTGCAACGGCCCTATAACATAGTGCATAATTTCCAGTACTTCGTTCATAGGCCTTTTCCCTTTCAAACCCACGCGAGGAAGATCTCTGCCCTTAGATCTCGCTTCTTCGATGCTTGCTTGGAGTCGGTGGCTTTGGTCTTTGGTGCCGTAGCGTGGCCACTCGTGGACTTCGGTTGTAGGGATCGAGACGGAGAATTTGTCGTGGTATTTGCGGTCGGTTAGGCAGGAGAGGACGATGTCTGTGAAGCGGTTGCCGAGATGCGTGGCGCAGGATTCGAGGTTGGATGTGGAGTGTCGGACGAGAGCTTGGAAGCCTCGGGGATGTTCGTATGAAATGTGGGACCAGCTGCCTATTTGGTATCTGAGCGTGTCAGTAGCATCTCTTGATGGGTTGAAGTCTCTCGATGCGTCGAAGAGCTAATCAATAGACTGTGTGGTAGAGATTCTTGTCCTAAAATGTGGACACAAAAATACACTTACAATAGCAACCCCAATTCCAACAAGCTTTGCCTTTTGCCTGATGAGATTCCCTTCGAAGCTCCTACACCAGTTAACTTCCTCTCACGAATACGCACAAATGGACTCAGAACGACATCGTCATGGCTTGCGGCGGCTCTCTCGTCGGCGCGATGGTAATATAAACAGTCCTCCGGGCGAAAGATGCATGCTTCGCCGCCAAAGCCGAGGCTGACGTAGTTCATCGAGAGTAGGAGGGCTAATCTCAAATGAGTGTGTGTATAGTCTTCATGGCGGAAAGAATTGTCCTCAAGGAGCTTGCTGAGGGACGTTTGCTTGATCCATAGATGGGTTCGATCTTGATAGAGGTGATGAACCACCGGACTTCTGAGCTCATTAATAAGGTCTTGAGGCAGATTGCTCGAGTCCTTTTTCGGCTCATTAACGCTCTTCTGGTTTTGATTCGATGATTGATCATCGAGTGACGAATCTTCTGATTTTCTAAATGCGCTCGGATCTGTCGCATCGGGCCCTATGTTAATTAGACAAAGCAAAATGTGATAGAGGCAGCTATAACTGACGAATTGAGGAATTACTGTGATTATCCCCACTTGTGTTCGCTTCCGTCTCCGCATCGGGATGATTTTCTTGGGATTCCTTCGGCGCCAACAAGTCTTCGGGAAGGAAAACTCCATGCGGCGCTCTCATCATCAACGATCCTAAGCAAACAAAAAATTCTCGATCACGTGCGAGGTTGATGCTGTCTATAGTCACAGAGTCGATCAATAAATCGCCTTTCAGATATCGCTGGGTGAGAAGTTTCGAGATTTCTGATTCGTGGTCAAGCTGTTCTCGCTCTACAGGCTCAAGTATCGGGGTCTCCGCAACGATAAGAAGGCTACCTTCCAGAGAAGGGTTAAGGTGAGCTTGAAAAATGAACATCATCGAATGCTTGCGCATGCTTACGCCACGGTAGGGCCGGAGCTCTTTCCATGTGTGACTGTGATCGTAGTACAACTTAGCACTGAGTGAGGGTCGAAATCCTGAGCCAGAGAGACAAGTTTGTAGATCTAGGTAGAGTCGATGGAATGCATCTTGGCATTGGTAGATTGGACGGTCCAAAGGTTGTAGCCGGACTCTCTTCCCTGTCGTAGCACTGCTCAGGCTTGAAGGTTTTGGGTATTTCCACCAACGAGACTTGATTGGATAATTCAAGGGTGTTGGTGCTTGAAAGGTTGGAGAACGTGGTAAGGCACTTCCCGGAGCAGCTGGATCTGATCTTTTTCCATCGCTTTCTCTCGCAACATAAAGGTGTATGTATCCCCGAAGCTGTTGAACTACGGACGTTATCTGATGTAAGTTGTTTTCGAATGTATTCCTATCATTCGCCTCCCACAGAGAGTGGTAGACTATTCCTGCTGAACCTTGACTAGATTGGAGGTGATCCTTTTCTTTCTTCGTTTCGGGGGCGTTCCGTTTATTCTCTTGCGGATCGGACTTTGACTTCTCTTTCAGTACTGCATCCTGTTTGAGATTTTTGGAGGTCAATTCTGAGCGTGAAGGTATTTTAGAGGTGAAGTTCTTGAGTGATCGACGAATTTTGCTCATATTAGGCGATGCGTTTGATTGTTTCCCGCCCTCTTTGCGCAAAGGAGTTACCAGTCTAGGCTCAGGCCTCAATTCGACTTTCTCCTCAATAGATTCGACATGCTTTTTGACGGGCCGTTCTAAAATTGGACTCAGAACATCGTCATTGTGATGTTTTCGAATATACATACCTTTAGCATTCTCCGCGTACTTTTTCGCAAGGGCTTGACAGGTGTCGACTTTGCATTTCACATCAACGAGAAGACTGCAAATTTGTATAATCCAACTTTGTTCACTCATAGAGCTTTTGGTCTGATTATGTCAGCACCTTGGATGAGAACAGTACGGGGAGTGGTACCATTCCCAATACAGTTGCTTGACGAAGTCGGTACGATTCCCATCGAAGGAGCACCATCTGTGCTTCGAATCGCCTTTGAAAACTTCGGAAATCTGTCCCAAAACTTTCCGTAAGTTTGTGGTTTCGGTAGGCTTGGTAGCCTTCTTGTAAGGCTGCAATGGCCGTCGATGCCGCCCTGACTGGGTCATCCACTTCCATGTCGACAACGGAAGGCGTTGAACGATTGACCTAGTTTATCGAAAATCATAGCCCATATGGACCAAAGAGGAGTAAAGGTGTCTTCACGTCGTTGTAAAATTGTTTGCGATAAGTTATGGAATTGGTGGGGAGAGTTGAAAGCCGTAGCCTTGTCCGACGTGAGCGTCCTCAGCTCGCAAGGATATAATAAAATTACATAACCATGCATGCGAATCCTTTTGGCCCCCACTTTGATAAGTCTTGTCCCCTTTCGTATGTATGCATGTGCCGAATTTTTGGTGCGATTTCCTGCATGTGCGGCTGAAGAATCAATCTGGCACACACAGGAACTAGACTGCGAGACTTGAAAGTTCAGACTGACCTACTGTATCAACGCCGAACATGGCCGCGAAAGGTGATCTAGAAAGCAGAAGTGGACAACTAGAACTAGTAAGCCCTCTCGCTCAGGAAATAGACAGAAGACAACGCTCAACGCTGAACACGAACGAAGGATTTGTGGCAGGCTTGCCTCAACGCCCTACGACGCGTCAGCAGGTCTGATTCGAAGACTGGTCCAATCTATGGAGCTTTACAACGACTTCAATACTGGGGACAAGATATTCCAGACCAGTTGAGGACGCTGCGACTTGCAAAAGACCTAGAGGTCGAGCCTATGAGGGGGCTTGTCATTGGGACACTGGCCGATATGGCAATCACTCTAAGTGACTGTTCCTCATACATTTCCATAGACTACTGCTGATACCTTACATATAGGACCGTGGCTGGTGGCAGACGCCAAGCAAACTGGTGAAAGCAATGATGCCGAGAGAAAGAGGCTTTCAGAGCTCCTAGACCGTGATGAAGTGGCAGCGGAAGCCTTGGAGAAACCATTGTATTTGAATGAAGAAGTGGCCGTAGGAGACGCAGATGGCTACCAGGGTTTTGTCGAGAAATGTAGTCGCGATATTGATGGGTTTATCTCCACTCTTACGGTTCTACGGCCCGTGATGAACAAGCAGTCATATAGTGTAGAGGTTGATGAGCGGATAGAAAGAAGGCACTCAGCAGAATACGGCGAGGTTGATACCAGGAAGGAAGTAATCCGAGAAGTATAACAGAAGCTATGCAGCAAGGGGGCGCATTTAAGTGAACATCCGCCCCCAAGCTCAAGTACCAGACCTTGGCGACGTGATACATTCACCATTACGCGTTGAACCTCTCTTGAAATAGTCATCGTCTTCCTCTCGCACTTCCAAGGTTGATGCCAGTCTCCCCACGCCACACCTCAAGCCCCGCTCGGCTCTTGGCGCTCCAGCCCCACTACGCTCACCACATGTCACCGGTCAACCCCCGTACCTTTGGCGTATGCAAAATTTGGGAAAATCATGGCACATGTCAGTCGTCCGCATCTCACCCCAAAACCCAGCGAAAATCTACGATTTCGTGAATCAACGTCATTTCGATTGATACCTGCAAATACATAAGTGAGGCTATAGAGATAGGTTGTAAAAGCGTATACTAACGCCTTTTTTTTTGGTGTTGTAGGGCCATGTTAGCCTCCGTGAACCTGAGTAGAGCCCCCGTAGGCACGCGTCGTCCTAACCTATCGTGAGTGCCTCTTTCGAACGCGCCGATTACACCTATCCCATTGAAGTATGGTCAGCAGTACGCCCATAAGTGCTCACTACTGCCTCACCTACTTATGCTTTGTACTCCATTTAAAGAGATAGAGCGGCGCGTAGGCGTTAGTTACTCTTAGTCGATGTCGATTAGGGATGTTTGGGAGCTGAGCCACCGCAATCGAATGCTAGCCCAGGCAGAGAAATATGCGGAGGTAATGCCGAACCTTGAGTGGGTATATTTTGGTCAGATTCCTATGAGTTTCAAGAAGACCCAATCTGGGACGACACGGGCAGTCCCGTTGTGGCCCAAGATGGATGATTGTAGTACGGTGTTGAAGGAAATTTTTTGGTTTGTAATCATTCTGATTATTTGATCTGATACTCTATTTGGATCAACTTCCCAACATCTAGTTTGCTCCCAAGAATCGTGGTAGATTTTGGTTGAGGCCCAAAGTTATGGCCTCTTATATGCGCTTGGATGGAATCTGCGAAAGACAAGAGTCTCACGGCCTTGTGATCGTATTATGCCTAGCACCTGTGTTCCATGGGTGGGTCCGCATAGACTCCTTTTTGGGATGATGACAACCCGCCGGCCCGCTCACAACAGACCGCTACACAGCCACCGCTTCAATCCAAATGTGCTACCGTAGCGGCTGGCCACAACGCTAATGCTGCCACTTATTTGTTGGTGTCGAACGCCCTGTGCATCGAGCAAACCGGGGAAATTATCCAGCTGAATCCGATCCACGCCCTGCAGTATTCTGCCTCGCGGGCTGATCGACCGGAAACACAGCCACACTTGGCAAACGCCACCGTCAAAACTGCCCCTCCTTGTCTTCAGCCTCGTGCAATTTCACTGTGCAAGAAAATCTCTCCTGGATTCTCGAGTGGATTTGGCCCTTCTCAAATGAACTCTGCTAGCGGCCATGGAGGCCATCGGTGCGTTCGGGGCAGCCGTCAACATTATCCAGCTGGTTGATTTCACCAGTAAACTGGTCACCGGAGGAACTGAGCTGTACCGATCTGCCGACGGAGAATTGGTGGAGCACTTCGAGCTCCAGAAAATTACTACTTCCCTATCAGGGCTCACACAGAACGTTAACGAGTCGTTGCTGTCCCTGAAACAGGATCGGCAGCTTACCCAGCAGGAACTTGAGCAGGTGCGCCTGGAACGAGTGTACACGAGTTGCGTCTGAGCTGTTGGATACTCTCAAAAGTCTAAAGGTTGGCGGCAAGGCAGGGAAGTGGAGGGCGGTCCGGCAAGCTCTCCTTACGGTGTGGCACAAGGATAAGATTGATGCCCTGGAGCGACGCCTGGACCGTTTCAGACAAGAACTCATAGCTGATATACTGGGGACCCTCAGGTATGGAAGCATTCTTTAAGGGTCCCATTCCAGGTGTGTTCTGACCCGTCGAACAGGCTCAGGGTGCAGTCGATAAACGAAAACCAATCCTCTGTGCTCAGTAAAGTCGAAAATATCGAGCACGCCACGGAGAAGATTGGTCTGACCTTCCTTGGACACATTGACAACAGCAATCGTCGGCGTGATGACTTGATCGAAGCCATCCACAGCAATGTATGCCAATCGCGCTGTAGCCGTGATATCCCGAAGCCGCTGATCGGGGAATCTGGTGCCACAAGAAATGAGCACGACAAGCGCCTTCGCATGGCCCTGATCGATCATCTGAGGTTCGGCGACATGTTGGACCGTGAGATGCGGATCCCAGACGCACACAAAATGACGTTTGAGTGGATATACAGAGACCCCTGCGCGAACGACAAGCCGTGGACGAGTTTCATAGACTGGTTGGAGAAGCAAGAGAAGGGCCTTTACTGGATAACAGGAAAGGCTGGATCCGGGAAATCGACCTTGATGAAGTATCTTTACAATGACGCTCGCACCATCGCGCTTTTGAAAAATTGGGCTTCACCCTCGAAACTGATAACAGCGGCGTTCTTCTTCCGGAATTCGGGCAGTAACATGCAAATGTCCATGATGGGCATTTTACAATCGCTGTTGTTCCAGGTCTTGAAATCGGTGCCGTCCTCAGTTGCTCTCGTCTTCCCTGAACGATGGGAAGCCTACACACTGTTCGGCGAAGACATTTATCCTTGGAGCTGGCAAGAGCTCGTCAACGCGCTCAAGCTGCTGGTGGTGGAAATGAAGTCAGACACGAAATTCTGCTTTTTCATCGACGGCCTCGACGAGTTCGACGGAAATCCTTCGGACGTTACCGATCTGCTACTCGACCTTGTTGCACTGGCCCCAAATCTCAAAATTTGCACCGCCAGCCGGCCGTGGGCTAATTTTGAGGACGCCTTTAAGGGAAGGCCGAATCTCCTACTGCAAGACCTCACCTATCCGGACATCCAGGCCTATGTTGACACAAAATTTCATGCCAATGCCGGGTTTGTCGAGCTTGAGGAGCGGGAACCCAGATACGCCAGAGAGCTGCTCACCCAGGTTGCGCTCAAAGCCGAAGGCGTTTTCCTCTGGGTTAACCTGGTGGTCCGGTCCTTGCTAACTGGTCTTACGAACGGCGATAGAGTTTCGGATCTGCAAAGCCGGCTGGATCAACTGCCGCCTCGTTTAGAGGATCTTTTCCGAAAGATTCTGGATAACTTGGACCCGTTCTATCTTGAGCATGCATCGCAGCTATTCCAGTTAGCCCGCGCATCTCGGGTGTCGCCGACGCTTCTCTGTCTTTCTCTGGCGGATGAAGAGGACCCAGAATACTGCTTCCGGACAGCCGTAAAGCCGATCACAAACTCCGACAAGCTTTCGAGATCCAGAAACATGAAGAGACGGTTGAACAGTCGATGCAAGGGGCTCCTGGAAGTTGCCTCCGTCTCAACATCTCTGCAGTCTAGTTTCGACGTCAGCTCAGACCAATGTGAGAACTCTGGGAATGAATGCATGCATAGTGACGACCTTGACTCCCAATTATGCGAGAGTATGGCAAACCAAAAGGTTCAATACCTCCACAGAACTGTCAAGGATTTCCTGGAAACTCCAGCTGTTTGGTCCTGGATCGTTGGGTCAAACTCGACACCGTTCGATCCGCATCTTTCACTATGCAGGTCCTTCCTCCTGCAGCTCAAGGGACTCGACGCGACCTCGCTGCAAATCGACTCTTTTTGGAGCATGATAATCTGGTGCATTGAACATGCAGCAACGGCTAAAGTTGAAAATATAAATGTGTCAATCAGGCTCCTTGATGAGTTGGATCAATGCATAGGCAGATTAACTATGCAGCAATACCGTAACTCCCAGGCCGTCCTCGAGACGTTCGGCGGCCATGTCGACGGAAGCAAGCTCCATTGGACCATCAGTCTTCTCAACTGGAAAACCCGCACATCCTTTCTCTACCTTGCCACAATGTGCGACCTAAATTGGTACCTGGAAACAAAGTTGACGCCGGAGTACTTTGACCTGCTGCCGAACGAGAAACCCCGCCTCCTACGCGCTGCGCTCTCCGACTATGTTTTCCTGACGCGGTACCGCGACATGCCATTCTGCTCCAAGAGTAGCCCCAGGACGGAAACCGCTCGTATGCTGCTGCTCAACATGAAGCCAGTGGGTGGCCATGGAATGGATTGGGCTGAAGCGAATGCTTTGCTCGAGGAGCACGGACTGGGCGATATCCTGGAGTCCTTTCACGCTGCCCAGTGGCAGCCTTCTTCTCAGCCATCAACAGGCTCGAACGCGGTTTCCGCGGAGCCATGCATACCGTCAAGCGTTTCCGAGCCCTCAAGAAGCGGGGCGGGTTCGAGCGGAGAGGCCAAACCTTCCCGAGAGCCAAAGCAAACGCACAGTCTCAAAGAACGTCCCAGATTGTTATATAGATGGTTTCTCGATAGGTGCAATCGCAATGAGCATCCAACGAATCTTGGAGCAATCAAAGAAGAAGAAGGAAAGAGAGCAGAAAAGGAAGGAAAGGAAGAATCAAAGATTCCCACGTCAGTCTTCTCTCTTCTGGCGGAAATGAACGAGCGGGCCAGATCCACAGACAGTCTGGAGGTTTGGGTGGGGGATAAACCTGCAGCCTAGTGTTTGGCTATAAAGGGACGCGGACATCAACGAAAGCAGATGGGAGTGTGGCAGAACGCACAGGCCAAGAATCTGTTCATGTTGTGGGTCCAAGAGAGTGGCCTACGTACGGTTCGTTCTCAGCAGAGCGAATCAATCTCCTTGTGGAGATGCAACAGAAACGGCCAATTAATGAATGCATATGATGCGTTTCGGGTGAGGCTAGCTGTCTGAATAAATAAGAATAGAAGAGCATGATTGGGTCTGATTGGTAATGAAGTAGGGATTGTCGCCGAAAAGTTGTGGCCGTGTTGGAGTTCAGGCATCTAGCATGTGCCGATCAAGACGTCCTTGAAATGTCATGCGTTCCTCTGTGATCTCCAGCCAGTCTAATTTTCGGGCCGGAAACGGGGTTCGGCAGCTACTGATTTGACGAAGCGTGTCCCCAGCAGACGTGGGAGGAGCGCGTGCAAGCCAGAGAGTCGCTGATCACATTCTTCCTGTTTTGACAGCAAATAAACCAGCCCCGCTATATGCATGAAAAGGTTTCAAGTGAAGTCCTCGCATCGTCCAGCCGAGTTAGGGACGTCGCGAGGTCTTGATAGGTGACAAAGATCCGGAAAGACCAGAAGTGCAGGATTTTCCCTGTTAGTCATTGGCTCAGCGGTCAGACAGGTGGCCTGTGCCGTTAACTGTTTGCATTTAAATCCTTTTAAAGGCCACCATGATAAATCATTCTCAAACAAGTCTTCCTCAAGCCTTTAGGAGGTACCTGATATGGCGCGCTCGGAGGTCTTCTGGTTGTTATGACGTAAAGACTAATGGGTAATGGAACGTTTATTTCCCGTGAACGCCGCAGCCAGATCAAAATGAGTAAACTAGAGGAAAGAGATTTTTTTTTATTTTTTTTTGGACATGCATCTATCAGCGATCCCGGGAAACATAGCGACATAGATTTTTCCCCGGTGGCTGAGCCCGAAGGAGACTACTGTTAGCGTCAACTCAACCTACCTTATTCTTACCTAGAATTATCCCCTATAAAGCACCCATTCTCTAACGACACAGCTGCCTCCACTGCTTCATCCTGGACAACGACCCTCAATTCCGGTGTTTCCACTTGGTCTTCTCTCTCGCAAGCAAAGCCCTACAGCCCATCCTGTATCCGCCTCACTAAGGTCACCGTTGCCTTTGTCGCTTGTTAAGGGACCATGGCGAACCGTCTTTAAGATCCTAGACACGCTGAATCCATTTTCTAATACCTTAATAATTACGGCCTGGAGGTACGGGTACCGCAACGCTTCATAGAAAGTCAAGAGCATCACGAGATTGTTCTTGAGCACACTGCCAACATCAAAAGAGGTAGTAAACGGTGGTCGAAGAGTTGGCGATGCAGGCATGGTGTGTACTTAATTCTTCACTGGAAAGCTTCTAAACCAGTGTCGTCGAGACCGATTTCTGTCACGATTGGTGCTGCAGCCTACACTAGTCCACTGCCGCCTACGCCAACTCTCTACTGCCTACGCTACATGTTTGCAACCAGTTTGGCACTCATCTGCCTAGTCACTCCTTTATGTATATATATCTCCTAGATAGCTCTCAATTCATCATCAGGTTGATCATGACTTTCTTCCAGCTCGCTCTGCTGCAATTTCTTCTAAATCAGCTTCCTCTAGTATCCCATCACTACAGTCTAGTATCTTTAAGCCAGCTATACTCAAGCCAGTCTTCCCGAACCATCTTCTCTCGAGCGCGATCTGTGGAATCACAAACAACATCATCTTGAAAATCCAAAGACTAAAGTTCAGGCCTAAAAGCTATCATCAGTCTGGTAGGAGTAAAGAAACTTCGGGCAAAAGCCCGAGTAAGGAGTGTCGTGAGCTGATTCGACAGCTTTATGACGGTCGATGAGGGTAAACAGCTCTTAATTAAGAGAGAACTCACTGGCGCTGAGTATGATCAACTGCTGGATGAAATAGCGGCCGGTCTGTTACTACGAGAATATTTCATTGACGAGCTTCGGTAAGCTAACGTTTTGGATATATCTACACTTGAAACTAATAGCTCAGATCCGATTACACACGCAATACAAAAGAATTTATCCTTCGTATGCCTTCAACCCTACATGACACTCTAGCTGAAGAGATTGGCAGAAACATCTACAAGCAACTAGAGCAAATAATAGAGCGCAGAGTTTCTGGTATAATCGTTGCCGCCACCGCCGTCGCCAAAGGTATAAGAGGAAATGGTACCTCTGAGATAAATTCTTGGTACCTGAGGGGAGATCGCCGGACAAAAAAGGTCCGGACAAAGCTTTCATCACAGAGAATGCAAATATCCTGGAGTTATTATAGAGGTAGCGTGGTCCCAAAGGAGGAGTTGAGTTGAGTTTTATTCCGCCCGGCTCTACGCCTAAAGGGCACTAGTACACTATGTTACATAATCACGCTTCCTTTGATGCCGACATAAACTCCTCAAGCCCATACGTGTTTCTGCTCTGCCTCTGCCTCTGTCAACTGTCTACTCTCATTCTTCCTCCATTCTCGTGCGCGGTTAGTAGCAAGCAGTCTTGGAGTTTTTCCTCCAAGTGTTCAGTGTCCTTTCCACGGCGATTGAAGCGTAGCCTTTTAGGGTGCGGTCAATTTCATTCGCTGATGACGCAGTACGGGCCTGTATTCCACGGCGATCCGTGTTCAGCCACAGAACGGATCCCGGAGAGTCGCGGGTCGTATTTACAAGCTTCGCCTCTAGGGCCCAGACAGTTAAGAAAGATTATTGTCACCTTTACCTAACGATAATTGTGAAGAGCTGGGGAAAAGAGATCTCTTGGAAGTTCATAAATCGATCAGCCAATCTCTTAAAGCGCCTTAAATCGTGTGCAGAGGTAACGCCCTGGGAAGTTGCAAAGGTTAAGCTGAACCAGATTCTCAGCCTCGAAAACGACGTGTACGCAGGACCTTCTGAGGATCGCATCTGCACGCGTCATGTGGATAGGCTTTTGTCCTGGAAGGGTACCGAAGATAAGGAGCTCGTAGTGACATCGCAGCGGTATGAAAAGTGTCGTTTTGCTCCGCTCGATGGAACGTGGCGCTACGACGACCATGGTGTTGTCTTTCCGAGAAACTTTACCCCGACTGAAGCAGACCTGAAGTTTCCATCTTCTGCCTGTCATCCCCAAGGGCTGTTTCGGGAGCCACAGCTTGCCTGTGAGTCTGTCAAAGCGGACAACCGCGATGGCAAGGGACGAAACGAAACGGGTTCGAACGATGGAGTCGACCTCTCGCGGTCCGGTCGGCTTTCTGGGTCCTCCGGGCAAACACAGCCCGGTCCAAGTCCAAACGAGAATGTCTCCTCAGACTCGTTGACTCTCGCCCCTGGAGATTCGGTGAATGAAGACCGTCACCGGGACGATGATGAGCACGAATACGACGACAATAACGAAGACAAGGAACAGAGTGAACAGCAGAGTGAACAACAGGGCGAGGAAAGTGGTGAGGACGAGGAGAACGAGGAACAGGGGCCTCAAGCTCCGAACAAAGAGGCCGAAAGTAGCAGAGTATCGCCGGCGTCTTCAGTGGTCGATTCAAACTCATATGGTTCGTTACCGGAACGGACGATTGAGTCTTCCAATTCATCCGTTTCGGGGGGAGAACATACCTCTAAAGTTGTTGAAACGATTGGTTCTTCTGCGGGCCCCGGCAGCACACCGGACCAGAAATATTCTATAATAAGAAAAATATAATTTCTAGATTTCCGAAAGAAGCTCCTGTAATATACTTGGCACAAGAGACTCATCTGGCGCGTACGAGGCTAAAAATGCATGGGCGGTAGATAATGTGACGTATGTCCCACAGCCCTAGAGTAGTAGGGTTCCTGGGCAGCCCGGTTCTTAAGAAAATGCCGCCCATCATACTTTATCCCTAGCATACCACGAATTTTGGTAAGGTTGATGGCGACAGGAGGCTTTCGGCCACCGTCACGTATTATCCAATTAGTTAGGAGTTCACGAGAAGGCATCCCTATAATGTTCTTGTATCTTCCTTCTGTAGGGGCCCTAGAGTAAATCGAGTTCCGATCTGTAGTGTTGTAGGCGCATCGGTACAGTATAGCCCCTCGTTCTTCATCCCAGTCTCTCTGAAACAACCCTTGTGCAAACCTTTCGGGAAGGGAACACGGCTAGTGAGTATTCTTAGTCGGGGAGGTTTCTTGACCACCTGATTCCGTGTAACAGGGGTACGTCCCCTGACTGGGCCTAAGACATTTGTCAACTACTGAATCTCTATAGATTAAACTTTTTGATGCGGTATCTCAGTTTCGTGCCTAGCCTCAGACCATTTTCCTGGGCGTTGTCTACGGGGGACGGTTAGCAGGTGAAGCGACAAAACTAAATTTTCGTCTGAACCCCGCACACCTGCACCCCAACTCTGCTCATCTATCCCCACCAAAACGCTATAATAATTGTTATATTACGTACGTACAAGCAAGATACATTCATCATGCCCGGTAAGACTCTTTTTTGGGAATAATTTTCGTACGATAGCTAATGTAATGTAGGTGGCCGACCCCAAATTAACCTAGATCAGTACCAACTCGAGATGGCTGCACTATTTCATGAGGGCCTTACGTTCGAACAAATTGCTAAACACCTCCGCGAACAATATAATATTAATGTTAATGTTCGTACAATATAAAGGCGTTTTAAGAGCTGGAAGATAGTGCAGCAGCTCCCTGTAAAGGTTAAAGAACAGGCTAAAAAGCGTATCCAAGTACTATTCTTTAAGGTCAGCCTTGAAAATGAGGATATACTATGTGTACTTAAAAATAAAGGCTTCCAAATTGGGAAATATACACTCGTATGACTTTATTTTGAGCTGGGTCTTTAACAGCGGGTTTATAGGATTAAATAATAACAGCAGGCTAATAAGCTTGTACGAAGACTTATTACCTAAGAGCTTAAAAAAGGGGTAATTAATAGATATAAATAAAGATATCTATATACCCATTTCCGGCAGAGAGGATATATTATTATACGGGATTAATTATTCCAGGCCTATTATATAATTAATGTTAAAGCTATAGGGCGGTAGAAAAGAGATCTCTAGTGCTACTATAAAAAGTATATTATTCCTAAACTAAATTTCATCTAGTCTATTAATAGTTATCTTAAGCTAAAGTCGTACAGAGTAGAGATTTATGCATGTATTAATATATATTCATGATATATTATCTGGGTATACGTGGGAATCTTGTTACGGACGGTAACAAAGAAGAAAGCACAAGCGAGGAGGCGTCACTGTAGAAGGCACAGTATGAGGAAATATGTAAGCAATACCGACGAGCTGAAGCAAATTAGCGAAAACAGAACTTACGGATGGGGTTGCTCCGTAGTAAGTTCAAGTTCTATAGGGAACAGCACCCGGAGTAGGTAAGCAGGTCAGGTGATCAGCTACGGCGGGGCACAAGGAAGATGAGTGCTGATGATGAAGATGAGGCCAGGCACAGACTCATCTTCCCTCATCTTCTCTAGCAGTATCCAACATACTTCCAATTGGTATACAATGTACGCACGAGGGATCTACTATAAGTATGAGGCGTCGGACGGCTCGCGGTTACTTTTGATTCTTTATAGTTACTCTAAAATTGAGATTCACACCTTAAGTGAAATAGTTTAATACTATCCTGTTGAAACTCAACTTACCATATCTCTTCTTCCTACCTCTACTGAGTTAACCAACTTCCACTAAGTCTAACAAGCTATCCGATCCGGAAGTGAGGGAACTGATTGGCCGTTACATTAATTAGTTAGACGGCTTGTTACCAGTATAATTTACGTTAGTAAGTTAGCAACTTATAATAAATCTCTACCTATATAGCTATTTCCTACCTTTAGTAATTTCTTAATACTCTAGAGAGTATATAGTAATAACTATGCTTTATATAATTTAATTATAAAGTAGAAACTAGTATACTAGTAAATGCTTATTATAAGCTTTAAACTTTAGCTAAGCTAGGTCTTTAATTTAAAGACTACTATTTATATAATACTAGCACGGTAAATTAAAGAATTAAAGTCTAGTAATAATAGTTATTAAAGGGTCTTTTTTACCGTTAGTGGGTAAGTATTTTTATATAATCTTTTAATTTTATAAATATCTAATAAAGAATAGAACTACTTCTAAAGTCTTTAGTTCTAAGGTCTTTTTTTAAAAGATAATTTTACTAATTAAGTCTCTTTTTACACTCTTTATATTCTAATTATCTAAGAAGAAATCTACAACTTCGTATGATTATAAAACTTATATTTAATTTAAAAATAGAAGAACTAACTTAATGCTGTTGTTAGTAAGCTATATATACTATATAACTATTTAAAAAGCTATATATAGAACTAGAGGTTATTCTTTAATCACGAACAGCTTTATATAATAAAAAGTAGTATTAAAAGTTAGGTAATTAATATATATCTTTTACTTAAGATATTTAAATAGGGCTAAAGTGTACTCTATTTTTTAAAATTTAATTTAAAATTAGCTACTTTATCTTCTTCTAAAGATTATATAAATTTATTTCTTAGTATATATCTTTAACTCTAGTAGAAAACTTAAGAATATATTTAGAATAGATTTAATCCTTTACTTTCTTTTCTTATAGTACTAGTTAGGGTATAAAACTGGCAGGTAAGAACTTTATACATAATTATATATATAAAAGTAACGTATTTAGGGTAATCTAGTAGTTATATAATTTATTAATCTTAAAATAAATATAACTAATAGTGTTAATATACTAATTAATTTAAATTTAGTTTAATTCTTTACTTAAGCTGTAGTCTTCTTATAAACCTTTTAAATCTATCCTTATTTTATCATTAATTCTGTCTTTTATTCTATTATTTATATTTATTAATTTATATAATATTAGTAATTTATAATGGGAGATTAGAATATCCTAATATACTACCCTAAAATAAAAGATCTATATTCTAAATATCTTTTTTTTTATGTTTTTTATTTAAATTATAGTGTTTAGCTCTAACTTATAACTCCTATACAATCTAAAAGAATTCAGCTAATTATAATTAATAATATACTAAATTTAGAAATAGCGAAAAAGAGTATATTTATTTCTAATACTTAAATCTAGTTATATTAAATAAATCTACTACTAGTATTATCTTATATAAAGGCTTAGAGTCATATAATAGCTGAAGTAGCTTAATAATAATTAATTTAAAAAATATTATAGTCTTTAAGCTATAGATTTTTAGCTATAAAGCTGCTAATCCTATTTTATATTTACTTTATATAATATAAGAAAGTCCATAATAATATTTTAAAATAAAATAAGTTTATTAAATATAAAGTTTTACATATATATAATGCTATTCTGTATTTTTTTTCTAATTATTCTATAAATAGAACACATATTTAGGTACTTAACTTTATAATTAATAACTTTAATAATTTTATCTAAACTCTTTTTAGTAAAGTCATATAAATTAATCTTTTTATAATCTTAGAACTCCTAAAATACCTTACTATTAATATTAATAAAGATAATATAATATATCTTCTAAAAAGCGCCAAGAGCTATCATATAATAAAGAAATTAGTTAATAGTAAATACTTTAAAAATAATAGTAATAACTATATAAATATATATCTTATTCTTAAAAATGTTAAAGAAGCTTTGTATGAAGATATAGTTAAGAATTCTCTAATCAAACCTATAAAGGTAAAGAAGGAGATTAAGAAGGGAAAGAAAAATAAGAAAATTAAAAAATAAAATAAAATAAACTATTATAAAGTAGGAAGCTATATTATATAAATAAAAGTAAGTATTATCTATATTATTAGATGTTTAAGAGTTAAGGTTACTAAAGTTTAAAGCTTCCAGTCCCTATAGGCTTTAAAATATAAGTAAGAAATAAAAGAGCTAATATATCTCATATAAGGTTTAATTTAATTCATTTTATTATTCTATATACATAATAGCTTAATTTAGTTTTATGGTATAAAATTACTAATTTTAGATACTATATAAAGGTATAAGCCTTATTTAGGTGCTACTAATAACCTTTAGTAGCTAAATATATACTAGTATTATAAATAACCCCTATAAATAGATATATAAAGAAGAAAGAAAAGTTTATATATGTGACGGTACATGCAGGCACATGCAGGATTACATGTAGGATTACATGCGGGATCACATGCAGGATCACATGCGGGACGCGTCAGCCGGCTCTATTAATGTATATAAGCCTCATTACTCGAATAACTAAGCCTTTAGTTTAGTTGTTCTTGTTAATAGATCAGTTAGGTTCTGCACACTATGCTGACGTGACATTATAACTAAACTACAGCGTCACTACGCCGGAGACGGCCGGGAGAATATCTTTGAATGAAAAGGATTGATTATACCGCATGACTACGGCCACGCTAGTGTTCGTTAACAAAAGGATCTCTCCTCATCAAGGAATCAAGGACAAGGAATCAAGGAATCAAGGACAAGGAATCAAGGAATCAAGGACAAGGAATCAAGAATCAAGGAATCAAGGACAAGGAATCAAGGAATCAAGGACAAGGAATCAAGGAATCAAGGACAAGGAATCAAGGAATCAAGGAATCAAGGAATCAAGGACAAGGAATTAAGGTATTAAGGTCACTGTTTTTTCTCCTATTAAAACGCTACAAGCCAGAGCCGAACACCGATTAATGGCAACGCCAACTGATTCTCTTGAGGCCCTGTGAGCTGAGTACCAGAGCGTACTCACTACACTATAACGTGAGCTTGAATCTCTACGCAACTAGGTCGACGAACTACGCGCTGCTGCCGCCAGCTAGAGCCAGCACCATTAATTACCTCCTATGTACACCAGCCGCCCACGCTAACAACTCCTTGAGCTATTAAGGTTTGATGGGAAGCCTCATCACTTTTGAACCTGGCTACCTATAATAAGGGTAAAGATTCGAGTTGATGGAGAAGCTATAGGCGACTTAATCGCACGGTTCTACTACGTGTACGGTAACCTGGAGATGAACGTTTAAGTGATGGTTTTGCCTCAGCTAGCAGAAGCTGAGACCTATAGCGTATGGGAGTACAACACGATCCTTGAATAACTTGCGCGTGTATTTGAGAACCCTAATCAACAACAGGAAGCTGAGGATACCCTACACAATATTCGATAGGGAGATAAGGAGTTACCGTCAAGCTATATCGCCAAATTCGAGCGCCTCATCTACGAAGCTGGAGCTCAGGCTTGGCCGGACTTTATCAAGATATCTATACTTAGAAATGGCCTTAACCTATTAACGCGTAGAGCTCTGTCGATATAGCTATTAGTCCCATCATCCTATAACACCTTCCTCCGTACGATATAGTAACTATTATGACGTCAGGTCACATTCGCTCACGATTACACTGCTAATTATTATACTGACAGGATGGATGTAAGTACAGTTACTAAGGTAGGGAGCACTCTACATTAAGGAACTGATGCTCTAGAGCTTAGAGTAGTTAGCACCTTTAACCACAACAATGCGCCACATGTCTCTATTAGCTAACGTGATTGCTGGCGAAAGAATGGCGTATACGTACGCTGCGGATTAGTAACTTACTGGGTCTCTGAGTGCGCTCAGCGTCCTACTGTATCACAGACGGCTGCCGTCAACTTATCTAATAGCAAAGATGAGATAGGACTAGCTTTCTAGGCTCTTACTAATTAATCAACACCCTATTGATATTAGCTCGAGCTTTAAAGGGGGGTAATGTGACGGTACATGCAGGCACATATAGGATTACATGCAGGATCACATACGGGATCACATGCAGGATCACATGCGGGACGCGTCAGCCGGCTCTATCAATGTATATAAGCCTTATTACCTGAATAACCAAGCCTTTAGTTTAGTTGTTCTCGTCAATAGATCAGTTAGGTTCTGCACACCATGCCGACGTGATAATATATATTTAAGCTAAAATAATAGCACTTTAGAGCGTTGCCTTTAGGAAGTCTTTTTTAATAAAAATAAGTACTATTATTATATTATCTCTATTACTAGACTCTACTAGTAGAAGTAAGTGTAGAAAGCTATTATCTAGCTTATTATTACCTTCTTCTTATATAAAGTAATAACTAGTATAGTTATGTTATTTATAGTTAGTATATATTCTACTAAAGTATCCCTTAACGTAATAACACTCTAGAAAGGGATAGAGGTTTAGGTAAATACTATAGTAAATACTACACAATTACTTCACTACCCTTCTATAAGATTATATAAAAATAACGTTAATATACGAAGGCTAGTATGTTAATACTTAAATAGAAATTATACTACTATATATATACTCTATATTTTATTTAGGAAAAGCTAATATAGTTTTTACTTATAAACTATAAGCCAGTAGTGCTAACTACTACTGTCTTATATATAGAATAGAATTCTAATTAGGTGTGGCAGCAGCAGTAGTAGTAATAATAATATTATATAAAATAAAAACCCTATAAAATAAGTTTATATAAAGATTAAAAGGCAATAGAAGATCCTTATATTGCTATTATTATTAAAAATAAGGTTAAGTAAATAAAAGAGCTTTTTAAACTATTTATATATTATTATTATATATAGCAGGTGCGTAGCAGGTATATAATATTATATACTAAATAATTCACTCTATATTACCTCTAGGTTATTATATAAATATATTTTAGCCTATTTTAGCTAGTAAAATTCTATGTTTTCTATACCTACTATAGTTAGTTAGAAACTTAATTTTAGTTTTATTACTTTACTTACTAACTATTTTCTATAGTTGTCTTTAGCTAAAGCTAAATACTAATAGAGTTTATTATTACCTAATATATAAGCTTATCTAATACACGATTTCTATATATTTTATTTATATAAAAATAAAGTTTTTAAGCTATATAGAATTAATAAAATTATAAGATTTTTTAGAGTAATAAGTAACTAACTATGAAGAAGCCTATAAGCTATTTAAATAAATTACGAAATTACTAGGGAAGAACTATTTTCTGTTTATGTTAAGTATATATAGAAGTTATTTCTACCACTTTATCTATATATACACCCTTATATTCTTTATTAGATTTAATTATAATAAGCTTAATAGCCTTCTTTCTACTCTTTTTTATCTATTTAAGAACATTTTAAAGCTGCTTCTTAGCCTTATAAGTGATTTTTATTTCTTATTTCTTAATATACTTCTGCTTATTCTTAGTAGCTTATTTTTTATATTTAATAGCTTAAGTAACCTTATACTCTTTAAAAAGCCATTACTTCTTAACTTTCTCCTTCTTTTTATAAAGCTTTTTTTATTCTTTCTTTTCCTTCTTAATATGATCTGCTTTTTCTTTTTTATGTTAAAAATTATATATTTATTAAACTTTACTTAGGCTATAGAACTAAGCACTACTATTCTCTAGAAAGTAGATATTAAAGATTATTAGTTTAGACCTTTAGTAGCGCTTCTGCTTAATAAATCGAGCATTTTCTAAACCTTTAACTTAAAGTTTAAGAAAAATAATTTCTATAGTTAGTTAATTAATCGTCTGATAAAGCTTCCGAGCCTTTTTGTTATAAAAATTAGAAATAGTCTTCTTTAAAAGCTTCTTAATACATTTCTAGTCTTTAGTATTAAGAATAAATTTTAAAGACTTACTAGATAAAAGCCTATTATTATTAACTTTAGTAAATTATTTAAGTATGTGCTTAAGGTTCTATAGGATTAAACTAACTACTTTCTATCTAGTTTTAATATTTTTCTTTATAATTGCCTTACGCTAAGTAGCTTAAAATATATAGAAAAAAATCTTATTTTAAAAGTTTATATAATCCTTAACACTTTATTAAAAACTTCTTGATTTTATTATTATAAGCGGATGCTAAAGGACTAAATATAGTAATATTAAGAGACTATAAGGTATATATTAAATAGGGTAGAAAAATTACTAGAAGGATTTTATATTTATTATAATAGTTAATAAACTTTATTATTACGTGAGAGTTATAACTATTAAGTATTAATAATCTCTACTTCCTTTAAGCTTTAACCTTTATCTTTTTATTAAATATATTAACGAGCTATTTATATCCTAGATTGTTATTTATCTAGCCGCTTAATAAGAAGACGAAGTTATACTTATACTCAGTAAAATTAAAGTCCTATAGCTAGGTGTCTTAAATATTGTTAGAAATAGCTTAATAAATAAGGCTTAGCGACAGCACTAAGCTGTTAGCGCATATATAGCTAATTAAGGTAATCCACTCACAATTTCTATCTTAAAGTTACTGTTTTAGCCTAGTTTCCTCATATTTACGCCGGGAAAAATATTTCTTGTGACTATGCATAATACTAAGGAGAAAGCCCTTCTCATCCATATTCTATATTATGTCTGGATTAATGTCGTACTCTTTTATTTTCCTACTCATTAGTTCAAAATACAGGGCGTATTTGAACACTGAGTTAGCTGATTTACAAGCTTTATCAATTAGATCACCGTAAGTATAAAGAATCTCTTTTAAATAGCAAGTTTGCTAGCGTTTCGGCTACTCTCTGCTAGGACGTCAATCTCCACCACGGATTTCTTTGGCAAAATTGCGTAACATTTCATTCGAAGGTGGCAGGCCTCTCTCAGTAAGCTTATTGATGTAATCAATAAGAGTTCGCGATTGTTGCTCATCTAAAACTCGCTGATTTTCATATTGCACAGTCCGTGGACCCTGCACACCGCGATGTCTTTTAGACAGCGTTGAGCGATTGCAGCCAAACTCTTTTGCAGTACGAGTATAATTAGGAGTTTCTCCAGGTTTCAGCGATTCCAATGAGGCCAGTGCGGCCTCAAGGGGGTTCATATTGGTGGAGGTCGAATTATGTTGAAAAATCGGGTGTTGTGCGAGGTTCGCCAAATTTGCGATTTTTGGTGTTCGTCAGGTGAGCCCGTGCGTCAGGTGAGCCCGTGCGTCAGGTGATGACAGACTCTAAGCCGACGACACCTGCAACGGATTTTGTCGAAGGCCGACACCCCGAGCGCTTTGCGAGAGGAGCTTCGACGACCTAGGATCAGATGGGGATCCAGTGGTGGAATGAATCCAGTGCTGCAATCAATGAGCTGGGTGATGAGTTTACAAGCAATCATTTAATCTCCTCCCTTTTATCTTCCTCCGCTTTCCCTCCGTTCTGCTTACTAATCGTACCATCGCTTCCAAATCTGCTTGACGAGATATCTTCCACTTTCGACAAAACTATTCTTAACAGGCAATATAGCAATATCGGTAGAGTTTTGAAATATTAAAAGGTCATCATCCCTCAAAAAAGGGTTTAACATACTAATATTGTTCTTCATCATCGGGATATCAAGTCATTCTACGCTGACGATGTCCACGAGACTCCGACTACTTTCTCTTTCTTCAGCCTTCGTGACTCTCTTCTCATTCACAAATGCCTTTACGCATGCGCATCGAGAAACTCTGATTCAAGGCGGCACTATTATTTCCATTGAGGAGAAAACGTCAAAGATCGTACCAGTCGTTGGCTCTCTTCTCATCCAAAATGGCTCAATAATTCAGATAGAAATGGACATTCCTGTTACAGAAAACATGGATGTTGTAGATGCTCATGGCACAGTTGTGTCACCAGGCTTCATCGACACCATCGCCACGATTGGATGACTGTATCGAACACTTGGTGCGAACATCTCTTTGCCGGAGTTATTTTGGACTTTCGGCCAATTTGGACCATCAAGCTCTATATATACTCCAGAGGACGTTTACTTGAGCGAAATTTTCGGCCACTACAAATCCATTGATGCTGGAGTCACGTCAGTTGTTGATCATGCGCATCACACCTGGTCACCCGCGCATGCTGAAACCGGATTGAAAGCTACCTTTGACAGCGCAGCCCGAGCTTGGTATTGTTACGCCATCCAGCCCGTTGCGAACACCACTGACTCTAAAAATAGCACTTACGCGGTCGACCAAAATGCTAGTATCTGGCAAATAGCCCAAATCGACGAGTGGTCCCACCTTGCAGAGTTGAAGAGGGGAACAGTTACGTTGGGTCTGGCGTACGATGGCTACACCAGTCCAAACTCGACGATCACTGAGATATTTAACTGTGCCATGTAAGTATTGTTTGCCCGGAAATACAATCCAGTACTGAATTTTCAAGTGACCACTGATTGGCTCCTATAACTTCACACTACGTTCGAGGTGCGTTTTATGGTATGCCCTTGCCCCATCTATTATGTGTAATATTTAAATTTACAAATTCAAGGAAATGTACCTATCATCCACCTTGTGAACGACTTAGGTTTTCTCAACACGTCCGCACCGGTCATTTTCTCGCACGCTACAGCAATCACAGCGAATGAGATGGCATTGCTCCGTCGCTCCAATCAATACGTTTCCATCACCCCCGAGTTCAGAGCTTCATTGGGGTCACGGCCACCCAAATGCCTATCATATCCAGGACCAGAGCTGCCTTGGCGTGGACACACACTTCACCTTCTCTATGGACATGATCACGCAGATGCGAATTCACCTACAGACCACCCGCTTGACTCTCTATGAGAACGTCACCGATGAGCTCCTTCCCCGTCAAAATCCTATGACAGTTGACCAGGCTTTCCTGATGGGTACACGTAACGGCGCTCTGGCCCTTAATCGCACTGATCTTGGAGTCCTCAAAGTTGGTGCCAAAGCAGACATCGTTATTTTCGATACCAATCGCCTGGGCTTGCTAGGCTGGACAGATCCTGTTGCAGAAGTCGTCTTACACTCGAACGTTGGGGACATCCGCGATGTGTTGATTGATGGAGCAGTTAAGAAAACGAAAAGGCCATTTGGTTGAAAAGAAAAATGTTACGTTGATCTAGATTGACATAAAAGGCTTGCAGGATGGATTTTTGAAACGGCGAGATGCGGTTGTCAACAGTTTCCTGCACGTCAATTTCATCGACGTTAAGACGGGAACGGAGAGATTACTTTTGGGATGGACAGACGCATCGTTTGGATCCTTGGAGCTTGCAGATATTGTTAGAGGCAATATGACAGGCTACTATGGCACGCCTCTCTAGGAGAAAGTACGAATAGTATTACAAAGATGAGCGTGAAGTTGCATTTTCTACTAAGATTTAAGATAAAGTTACCAATTGTAATAAAAGGATTTGGCGGAATCTGAGCCTTTGTAAACGATGACGAATATAGTGATAACTATGTGGTTGGTTGGGATTGAAGCAGGCCAAGTGTAGGATTTCATGATATTATATTTGAGTGCCTCACACTTCTAAAGGCAGAGCAAGGTGAAGTTTATATACATAATAAAATGCTTCTAGAATATTCTAGAGCATACCTTGGATTCTAAATAAGGGGCAGGTGGCAATTTGCCACCGCTACAGAATCTAACACCAAGAAAGTAAATTGAGGTGAGAGTATGGAGATCAAGGCAAAAGAGTTACTAGAATGCCCATGAATGCTAACGCCACCAACCATCGACAGAGACTTTGGCTTATATGATTATTCGCTCTCTAGGCTGAGGTAATTCGCAGTCCACACTGAGGGCCGATCAGTCTCCATCGCCCTCCTGGAACCACTTACCTACCTACGTAAAACATTGCATTGACTAAAACTCTAAGTTATGACACGGAACCATGCAGAGAAATAAGTCCTCAAACGCATGAGAGCCTGAGAGGCCAGAATATGCGTTCAAACTCCTGCAGCACAATATGAGCTAAGAATGTCGTGACTCGTGATAGGCACCGACACACCTCTCTCCATTCCATGGCACCTCCTCACACTGTTATGCACTTCCTGCTTCACGGTATGACCTGAGGAAGCCCTCAGCTGAGCTCTTATGTACCCACTCTTCTCTCTGTGCCACCTCTTCGCAGATCAAGCTATGCAACTCCGTTCCCAGGGGCCTTGTGCTGGTACCTTGACTCGCGTTAGTAGTTGGAAGAGTTCAGCGCTACTATACACCCCTTCACCCGCAGATCCTGTCCCTGTGGACAGACCCAACCCCTTTCACCAGGGCAACTTTCCTTCAAGCAGTCTGCTACAGAACCCCTGGCATCTGCCCAATGATTGCGGGTGGTTCTGACCGGATGCAGGGAGAGATGTAGCAGCAACCTCATGAATTAAAAACTAAGGATGGTTATCCTACTTAAATAATAAGCGAGATGAGCTAAAATGAGGATTCCTAACCTCCTAATGTTGACAAGGGAGGATTCGCAATCTCCTGACGACAACGGAATGAAACAACCGCGGAATGAAAACAATCGAGCATTGCTCGGTTATAACAAGCAATGGTGCTACCTGAGAGGCCTGCACTCGGTTACAGTGGTAGCTGAGGGCATCGACTCGAACACAATTTTAGAAGTGTCTCGCGTGTAGGTTCCCACAAAATAACGGATATGTTGACGATAAGAAACTTGGGGCCAACACACAGACCCTCCTCACGCCAAGATCATCCTCGCCATCACCCCTCGCCAGTACCCCTCGCCAGTATCACTCTCTACCGACGAGTTAATTTTCCACATGCACTGTACTCGAAGGGCTATCCGTTCTTTGCTTCAGCAGGAAGTGAAGACTTAGTAGTATCAATTCTATTGATGGTGAGTACAGTCAATTCTACCCTCAGGTCTTCGAAATTCCATTCTCAACTGGATCCTTTCGGCTATTTGAATATATATCCTATGCCAATGGGTATCTTGAGATACGATCCTGAAAAAGCAGAAAGAAAGAAAGTAGGCCAATATATCTTCATTAAGGACCGTAGAAGGGGACAAAAACATGGTTAAAAATCATGAAGGAGTGAAACCGAATGACCAGGAAGAAGTGGTTTTCAATGCGCCAAAGTCGTTGGAGGCGAAGAAGGAGGCGACTGTCCGCCTATAGAAGCAGCCCATTCAGCTCTTGTACGGCCATGTATTCTGAAAAAGTGATTCGAAAAGTATTTGAGGATTCCATCGCTACCGAAGACTGATCAGCGTTACTAACTAGTCCGATGAGATTCTTTCCAGATAAATGGCTGCTTCTCTATGTTTGGACATCCCATCTTTATGCTTAGAAACGCTATATCGTCTTACGATCTGAAAAAGATAGGCATAGACGGCATACGATAATTCAATCTAGCTTGCCCGCTGTTTAGCTTCTAGACTTTTAGATCTTCGTGCTTTGACGGATTCCACTGCTTCGGCATACTCCTGAGGATTTAGTGTACCTTGAGCGGGTGAGATGCGGAGCTCGGGCTTGATGTGCTCCCTAGGAACGAAATTCATCGTATTTAACTGGAGAGCCGGCTTGCTGTCTCGAGTGGTAGGATTATCACCAAGCTCTCGGCTGGACTGCCGGACACGAATTCAAAGGCTTAACGAGGCTGTCTTTTTATCGTCGGGAGAAGTCGTTGACGCGCTGTTTGTCAGAGCTGATGCTTTCACCGTTGCGAATGATTCGTTGACCCGTTCTCCAGTCAATAACCTCCCCTCTATCCCGTCGCCTCTCCTTACTTCGTGCTCTAGCCCGCCAGACTCGCGACCAATCGACCTCTCTCCAAGGAAACAAGTCCCTTCCGAACCGGCTCGCCGATGTCTTTGTCCGCACCTGGGACCTCGGCTTCACTGCGTTTGGTGGCCCGCCAGTGCATTTCCAAATCTTGCATCAGAGGTTTGTTGAGGGGAGAGGTGGGAAGCAGAAATGGGTAAATGAACAAACAGTGAGTTGGATCGTTTCCTTGTTCTGGGGGTTTGAGGAGTGAAGGATCGCCGGGGGCCATATGGAGGTCTTGTGGATGTCGCAGTTCATTCACTTGCACGGTTATATTGGTTGTACATTTAGTAAAGGCACGGGCTGACAATCGGGTATCAGTATCAGGAACTCTTCACCATCGCCTCTAAAAATGGGATTCCCGGTCCTCATCAAAGCGCGCCTGCCTGTCTACTTCCGCCACGTCGCCATAAATGCGCTGTAGATCTCTCATTCTGTGATGACCCTCGCCAGCCCAAAGACATCGTAAGCGTTCCGCGCCCCAAAATGCCCGGCCGCTGACGTAGAAGCTTATCGAGCGGAGCTTGCGGTTAAAATAGTTAGCCCACCCAAGGGCTCGAAGAATGTACGACAACTGCAATGCTTCTACGTCTTCGTCCTCGTTCTCGGTAGTGTACAGTATGACTCCGTCTAGGCCGAGGCACAGGGGTCGCCACCGAGAACCCCAGCGACTGTCGAACAGGAAACCGGGTTCGTGCACGAAGGCTGTGAGATTGGTTGACCTTGCCACCGCCTCGTCAAAATGCTCAAGTGCGGGTGCTTGTGCCATTGCTATCATGGTTCTCTCGGAGTGGATCCGCTCCGCTCCCCGGAAGCAACCCCGCGTGCAGAAATATAGACGTTGTGTTAGGCTTCGTACCTGTTCTTGCGCTTCGTCCCGATCGGCCTCATATTCACGGTAGAGCGCCTCCTTCTTGTCATTCGACTGACGCGACCATTCCTAATGGGAAATGAGGCTACCATAAGGTCCAATCCGTGAGTACCCGGACTTCGAGAATATTGTAGGTTGTACGTTTTACCCTTGTGTGCCTCAAAGATGAACCGGTTACTACACGTGAACATGGAGAATTGAATGAATGATTGTATGTACCATTTGATGCAGAGGATGACGATTTATATGGTGCAGATTGAGCAAAGTGTCACTTTTACACTAGATTATGTGTAACCGAGTGCTGGCCTCTCAGGTAGCACCATTGCTTGTATACTGAGTTCTCCTGTTGATCCTCCTGAAGATCGTCTCCTGACGATCTTCTCCTGACGATCTTCTCCTGACGATCTTCTCCTGACGATCTTCTCCTGACGATCTTCTCCTGACGATCTTCTCCTGACGATCTTCTCCTGACGATCTTCTCCTGACGATCTTCTCCTGACGATCTTCTCCTGACGATCTTCTCCTGACGATCTTCTCCTGACGATCTTCTCCTGACGATCCCCCCTATCGACATTACAAGCACATATTTAAGTAGGATAGCCATCCATAGTTTTCAATTCATGAGGTTGCTCTACATCTTTACCCTGCGTCCGGTCAGATTATGCCTTGGCATGCTAAGAGTATTGTTGATATATCGATGTCGATACATCCATATTGTCGATCTATCGATCGATGGGAAGTCTGGGCTAGACAACCGTAACTAGGTGGGCAGGAAGGAATACGAGTTGATTCTGTACAAAATTGGCTGCAGGGAGTGATGCTGGAAGTGGTGCTAATGGACCATATATATCTTCGGATGATTCGTCGAATGAACCCCCAATTCAGAATTCGTGAATTCTACTGCCTAAATTTCGTTCGATTCAGGTTCGAAAACTTCGAGAAATTTGCGGTTCAAATATTGGCCCTATTGTAAGTAGCTGTGACACGCTGTTCATTTCCGAAAGTGCTCGTAACCTATGAGATATTACAGGTTTTAATATCAGGAGATTACTGGGTTTTAGATTTATCTGATGCTTCGGTAAAGGAACTGATTCTCATTATGAAACGCCTCTCAGTCGTCTGGTCAATGGAATCCAGCCAAGTGACAGCCCCTTCCAGTTCCATCTCCCCTCAGCGTGTCTACTTCCTTCACAGGCTCATAATCTGCTATGTCATTGAATGCACCTTCTAAAGCCGGATATGGCGTCTCCTTCCAAAGATGCTGCAGCCTCCGTGCGCTCTTCAAAAACCGCTGCTGAATCCCAGCGTAATTCCCTACCATCAACTTTCCATCCCTCTTCACAAACCTCCCTTCTACGAGCACGTGTTCTATATCCCCGACATGCGAGTGCAGCACCACAGCCGCCACGGGATCAACCCATCCTAGAAGGCCAGGGCTGTCTCCGCTGAAGACCACAACGTCCGCTTTCGCTCCTTCAGCAAGAATACCGATATCTTGGCGACGTAAGGCGAGGCCTCCGTGTCTCGTCGCCAACAAGAAAGCCTGGTTGACAGACATTGGATTGTTCGTCGGAACATTCCACTTGTCCAGGACCTGAACGTAAAGTGTTCGTCGTACAGTCTGGAGCCAGATTCTAGCTTGCGTGATGATATCTGCAGAGAAGGTGGAGTGCGTATCGACCCCAAGTGCAGCTTGGTCTTGGATATGGTACGCTGTTTGGGGCCCGACGCCGAAATGTGACTTCGACTCAGGGGCTGTGCTAACGTACTGATTTGTGCTGCGCAGGAGAGACGCTCCTTGAGTGGTGAGGAAATTGGCGTGCGAAAAGACTATTGGCGTGCTGATGTTGAGAAAGTTGTATGAGTGCAGGACCTCGGGCGAGTTGTCACTGCCCCACGGTCCGCTACCGTAATGAGTGGTGACGACAGAGACGTTGGCTTGCCTTGGTCTAGTGTCAGTATCATTTCATAAAACTATCTCTGAAAGGGATCTCGTACTTGGCAGCATCAATTACGCTATTGACTTCTTCGGCAGTAGCAGTACTGAAGCCATCATAAGCAAGACCCAGGGAGACACTGGTATTCTTGAATTTGCCTTCCTGAGCCACGCTTTGCAGTTTTGCAAGTTGATCCGTAATGGAATAACCATTTGTGAGCGCATGTACGGTGAAGCCATGAAATACTCTTGCGCCACTATCAATGGAGCCATCGAGACCGGCTTGTGCCGTCTCATCAGACCAGGAGCCGTGAGCATGGTCCAGAATCGTGGTGACACCAGCGTTTAATGTCTGTAGAAGGCCAGCTAATTGTCCAATATACACATCTTCGGCCGTGAGCTTATCTTGGGAAGCGAACTCTCCGTAGCGGACAAAATACTCGGACAGACTTGTGTTCGACGCAATTGTTTTGAAACCGGTTTGCCATCCATGCCGATGTGTGTCAACGAAACCGGGACTGACAATCTTGCCAGTGACATCGATCTCCTCCGTCCCTTCGGGAATGGTAACATCCAATCGGGAATCAAAGAGGGAAACAATTCGATCATCAACTACTAGCACAGAGCTGTTGCGGAGGACTTGGAGAGCCTCCGTAGCCTGGTCGAAAGCAATAATAGTTCCTCCGGAAAACAAGATTGACGATGCTCTTGAAACTCCGAGGATGCCACAGAAGCACAAAGCTACCAGGCATCTGAATGTAGGTGAATGCATGAATAGCAGCATAGTAAGTGGTATGACGGATCGACTTGTTTCGGTTACTAAGCAGAGAGCAGGCGTGGAAGATACTGTAGCAGATCCCAGAGTGAAACAAACAAAGAGGAATTATAACACTTTGCAGCAACTGCATAGAACAAATAGACTTTATACCCAGCAGATTGTAACAGCAAAACACAATACCTCAGCAGCTGTATGGGTGGAAGTCCCGTGAGTATCTACTTACCCCTTACCGGTTCCCGCTTAATAATTAGTGATAATAGGGGGTCTGATTTGCTGCGAGATCTCGCGCATTTGTAAGCGAGAACACCAAACCTCCGGGATAACCACTGGTATACCCATCAGCCCACCACTTTTTAGAAGCCCACTTTTTCACCATTTTTTCCACCATTTTGTGGGCGAATTGTGGGCGAAATACGAGCGCTTCGTAAATGTAATGTTTTAGAATAGCTAGTATTAACTACAAAGTACACTTCTTCTGCCTGTTTAGCAGCTGGTACAGCTGATAGAGCGACAATTGACCCCGCTGCCGAATGAGCTCTACTTCCCCTACTGCGGCGCCGGTGCTAATACCCTTTGCCTGCCGTCTCCAAATCTCATCGATAATAATTTTCCGCCGCCCGTACAGCACCTGCTCGCTGTGCTTCTGACGCCAGCGAGGCCCATACATGTCCTCTAATCCTTGCACAGACGGGCCACCTACTAGACCTGTTGTCCACTCCCTCCACAGCTGCGGGACGGTTGTAATCGCGCGAGAAAGTACGTACGGCGGCGGCGGCGGCGACAGCGACGGCGAAGGAGCAGCCGCGGAAGAGAGGGAGGCTAATGCTGAGTGGAAGGACCTCGCCGCCGTCGCTGCTGAGGCGGGCGTAGTAGAGCCAGAAGCCGTTGTCGTACGGCGCGTAGGATGCAGAGTTAGAGATATACGGCCCTCAAGCAGGTCTCCTAGCCTTAGCTCGATGCTGTTAAGCCGCTCTCTTGTTTCTGCGCCCCAGTCGTGACCTCTCGCGCGAGACCCTGGTGCAAGATGCTAAGGTGTTCAGTAATGGCAGGCAGCGTCTTTCTAATCTGTACTTCTTCAGGCTCCTCAACGTCAAGCAGCGAGAGCTCGACATCCTTCGCGAACGCCAGGTAGTCAGCTCGGACGAAGACGGGATCAGCCCAGATCGGGTGAGCTGGAAACTCTTGCCTCATGACTACTGAATCCTGAAGGAGAATGATACGGAGCTGCTGTAGTAAACGTAGGAAGCCTTGAGCCGCGAGGTCCTAGCGGTCTGCCGTTACCTCGTCGTTCTCACGCTTACCATCCTCACTGTCCGCGTATGAGTCGAACCACGCCAGCCATTCGTCAACAAAGGGCCACACAGCCTGCTCGAGTGATTGTGGAGGTAGCACCTTCGCTCGTAGTAAGTAGAAGCTGCCCTGGGCAGACGGGTTGAAGCCAGCCATGCTCTGCATAAACTTACGTGGATGATGAGTAAGATAGTAGTTTGTTAAAGCGTCGCTGTTTCACCTTCCAGCACGGCGGATCTGGCCCTCGTTAATGCCCTTTAGCTCTGCCGGCTTAGCTCCTTGTGATCGGCCTGCGTGCGTTTTCTTTAGCAATGTAACGTTTGCTTTAGTAAACATCTTGCTAATCCAGTTAAGCGGCGTATCGTACGCCATCTTCTTTGCCGCGTGCTCACCTTTGATAAGGTGAAGGTTATACCATAGCTTGTGCTAACGGAAGCAAGGAGGCGGCTCACCAGCGACGTTCCAGCAGTAAAAAAGGTAAAAGGCTGTGTGAGCCATCGTACAGAGTAGCAGATTCTAGTGCTTTATAACGGCTCCATACTCAAGCTGCTCTAGTGGGTTCATCTTACCATTATTTATAATCATAATCATTGGGTAATAAGGTGTTGGGCCTTCGTCCGAAAGCGGAACGGTAAAGAAATCTGGGAATTCAGCCTTGAGGCGGGACTCGCTCCGCAGCAGCATGTTATGAGCGAGCAGGAAGTCGACGGTGGTGCGTAAGAACGACTCCGTCGACTGCTTCCATTGCTTTTCCTGGTCTTGCCAGCAGAATTGTACAGCCTCCATTATTTTTGCTTTGCTGTAGCCATCCTGCAGATTCCCCACGGCCTTATCCGCAAATTTGAGCCGCCGCCGCCTGTGCTCGCCGCGCGTACGAGCCCTTAGCAGGCCGTTCAAGCCCTCTCTGCGCGGAGTCGGATGTGAGTTTATGCCTTTGCTCTTTTGAAAGGACTACAGGTCGACGATAGCAGCTATATACGACTTAACGGCGCTAATTTCAAGCGTCTGCCGGGCTAGTTTGCCGTTCACAGTTGTACGGTTCTTTTTGTATCGCGAGCTCCAAATCTCCTGGTGCAGGACGTGGTCATTAAGGAACCAGATCACTTTGTTTTCGTATACGAGCTCGCCATCTTCGAACATTTTCTTAGCGCAGAATTCTTGCCATTCCCTCTACTTAGATCGTACGTCTTGTTTGTGTTCTTAAGCCGGGTCTCCTAAGCCTGCGCGAGCGCACGCGCGCCCTACGCAAAGAGCCCGACGTCGAGGACCGTACGAAGTTCCGCGGCGCCTGTAGTAGAAACAGAAAAAGACGTTTTATTTGGGAAGGCTGTAAATACATCCATTTTTATTACTATTAAGTAAGAGTATATAAACGTTATAAAATATGTAGAACGTACTAAATATACTAAGTATATTAAGCTAAATAATTTATAAATAACTGTACATACTATTACAACTAAAAAAGAAGTTAAATATAAATAAATTATTTAAAAAAGTAAACTTGAGTATAATTAAAACTATTAGTAAAAAGCTATAAAAGTTAAGCTTTATACAAAATTTTATAAACTTCTACTAATAGTTAGTAACTATATAGTAGTTTAATTTACTATAAAATTTATATATAACGTATTTTATAGGTAAGCTGTATAAATAAATAAGTTATACACTTTACTAAAACTCTATTAAAGTACTATTATTTATAGTATTATTATTTAATGGTACTATTAGTTATAGTACTGTTCCTATTACTACTAGATTTTATAATATTATTTTTATTAATTTTATATATTTGAGTATTATGCTTAGTCTTACTATAGTTATTATAACACCTTTAAGTTAGTTTAGTCTTATCTATTCTTATCTTTCTATAACCCTTTTTATTACTAGAACTTGTAGTAGTAGGGTCTTTAGTAGATTTATTCTAGCTAATACTAAAGCTAAGTATTTTTTCTTTTTAGATACACTTTTTTTTACACTACTTTTATTAAATATAGTCTTATTAATTACTTTAAGCTTAGTAATATAATTACGTATAAGTATTATCTCTTAAGCTATTATAAAAATGCTTTTAATAAATTACTTATATTTATTCTTTAAAAAAAAGAATAAGCTATCTAGCTTGTTAATAATTAACTTCATTTACAACCTAAATTTATAATAATTCTTAGGGATTTTTAACTGCTAGGTGATCTCTTAGTTAGTAAGTAATATAAACATACGTAATTAAATATCAAGCTTTAATATTATCTTATCTAAGTTAAATAAAACTAGACTAGTGTTTTAAAAGCTTTCTTAAATATTACTTTTAGTAATTAACGCGTTAAATGCGTCACAGAAGGCTAATAAGAACTCTAGTTTAGTAATATAATTAAACTAGTTATATATTAGCTTTTTAACTTAGCGCTTATAGGCTATCTTTAAAGACAAAAAACAACCTATATCTAATAGCTATAAAATGTGTAATAAGTATACTAGTATATATAAAATAATAATCTTATTCTCCTTATAGTATTTTATAAATATAAGAGAGTTATAGCTTTTATAGCTATTAATAATTAATAATTAGTACACGCTAATACTATGCTTTTTATATATATATATTAAAATACTTTAACTACGTAAGACTAAGCTTATTAGTTATTTAACTATTATTAAAAATATTAAATTATTATTAACGTAGTATACTAAGTTCCTAGTACTAGATAAAGAGATAATTCTTATTTTTATAGATAATAAAAAATAGAATCACGAACCCTAGCGTGTTAATAGCTAGGATTATTATAATTTACTTATAATTATCTAACTAAAAAGCCTTTAGTTAATTCTATTTCTTAGAGCCTATAATAACCTTCTACTAAGTTATTATACCTATTTAGAAGCTAGATTTATTAAAGTTGTATATATTTTTATCCTATATACTATACTTAGTCTTTATGTTATATATAAGATTAAACTAGCCTTATATAATAGTTAGTTCTTTCTATTTATAATGCTTATAGTTTAGCTTCTAATTATACTTTATTTAAATCCCTAGTATACGCTTAATGAAGGTGTGTGGCTAATTTATACTTACTAGGTCTATTTTTTACTTAGCTAGTAACTTATTAACTATCTCTTAAATAGTATTTAGTAAAGAAATAAATTCTCTTAAATTTAGCTTAAGAATATACTTTTTTATTACCTTCTCTTTAGAGACCGTAAGCTTTATCGAATTAGGTATATAATTATATTATAAAGTAGTTCTATTATGTTATGTCTTTAGGCTTATAGAGAGTATATTATAAATATATATAGCATTTTAAAGGCTATAAATTTAGCCTATATTAAGAATATAAATAGTAAGCTATATTTTAGCTCCTTAAGAAATTAATTCTAAGTTAATAAGTAAATATATAGTACTATAATTAATAGTATTATTAAAATCTTAGTAAAGTATATAACTCGCTTGTTTATATAGCTCATTCATAAAATACATTATATCAATAAAAATACTAAACTTTTAAAATAATTACTAATATAATTATTAGTTTACTACTTTTTAAAAGCTTACTATAAAAAAGACTTTACAAATAAAAAATACAAAAAACTAAGAAAAGAAGACATAAAATAAATTAAAAAGGAATAAATTTTTAAAAAGTACTTATAATATTTAAAAAGTATTTATATATTTAACTATATACTTATTATATAAGCTAGTACTTTAATATTAGCTATTTAATAAAAGTTTATAAAGCACTTAAATAAACTAGTTAAAAAATAGAAAAAAAAATTCTTTTTATACTACTTTTTTTAAAAAAAAATTTGTTCTAATTCTTTAAGTTTTAAAAAAAAAGAAGTATTTAGTTATATTAGTTTCTCACTATATAAGTAGTAAAAGCCTATTAGTCTACTACTAATATAAGTAAATATAATTTCTATATTTTAATATACTAAACTCCTAAAAACCTTTAAAGAAAAAAAACTTAATAGAAAAAAACAAAAAGAAATATATACTAATAATATTATATATAACTATTAAATAGCTTATAGTACATATATATTTTATAGCTTTAAGTAATACTATTTAGTAACTTATTTTCCTTATCTTATAATTAAAGGTTTATTTTAGTACTAAAAACTTAGGCATATTAATTATAAAAATTATATAGTTAAAAAGACTATAACTTATTACTATAAATATTTTAACTTACTTTTTACTACTATATATAAAGATAGTATTTAGTAATAAAGTAGTTAGTTATTATTAATAGTAACTTTATAATTATGTAAAATGTGTTATAAAACTATAAAATTTCGTATACTATATAAAATATAGTTAAGTTAAATAAATTTCCTAATTTTATACTATTTATATTATGTATTAAAAAGTTGTAATATATATACTAATATTAATATATTATTACATAACTTTATACAGTTTCTATAAGTAAAGGTAGCTTTTTTAAGAAGTAATAAAGTTAACTTTATATATATTTATTTTTTTACACTAACTCTTTACTTTATAACTAAAAAAATAGTAAATAGTTAGCTAATAAGTAAACGTAAACTTTTACTTAAATAAATATATAATTTTTATACTTAGCCTTTACTACTTTTTTTTAATACTTACTTTAATATTAATATTTTAAGCTTTATAATACTTTATTTTTAGCTATACTAGTTATATTTATTTTTAATTACTTTATTACTTTAATTTTTTAGTAAATTTTAGATCTTTTTACTTATTTAAAGCTTTAACTATTACTTATATATAAGTAGTACTAAAGCTATTTTAATAATTTTATAAATATTTAGTAAAATTATAAGAAAAGTATTATAGCTTTAAAAGCTATAGCTACTAAGTATTATAAGAAACTAAATAACTTTATACTTTACTTTTAATATACTAGTAATAAATCTTTTAATTATATTTAAGTATATAGCTTAAAAATTAACTGTAAAAGTATTAACTAATATTATATAACTAGAACTTTAATATTATAATACTTTTGATATTTTTAACTATTACTTTTAGCATACTATATATAAAGACTTTAAAAATAATTTATTAAATAATAAAGAAGCTGCTTGTTACGAACGGTAACAGCAAGGCAACTATACCCGAAGAGCTGAGGGAATTGGCGACGACGGCCAATGAAGCTTTAGAATGGAAACGTATGTTTGAGCTTGAGCGGAAGAACTGTAAGAGGGCACGAGACGCATTGGCACAGGCCAAGGCACGGGCCAAGAAGCGAGGACAGAAATACGGAACCATGCCAACGGATTGGGAGCAGTAGCTCACGTGACCAAAGCGAGGCTTGGCAGCCAGAAGAGACAGAAGAGCCAGAAGGCTTCGGACACTTCTATCTCTTCGGACAGTATCCAACATACTGAACACTGGTACAGAATGTACGCACGGAGGATCTGCTATAAGTATGAGGCGACGAATAGTTCACGATTACTTTTGATTCTTCGTAGTTACTCTAAAATCGAGATCTTATCTCTAAGTTGAGACTTGAACTTGAGTGAAATAGTTTAACACTATCTTATTGAATCTATTGTACACCCCTCTCCCTACCTTGCGATAAAGTACAAACTCTATCCTGTTAAACCTAAGGCTATCTGTTCCAGATACGGAAAGGGCTGGAAGCTCGTTGAGTAACCAGTCAGGGCAGAGCTGCTAAACGCGAAACGTACCGTTAAATAAAAGCAACTCATAACACTGCTGTTTATAATAGTAACTAGTAAAAAGTTAGTAAATATACTACTACTATATATAAAGCTAAATAGTTTAAAGAAAATTAGTTAAAATATTAAATAAAGTCTAAAAGCTATAAGAATTTATGTTAATATACTTATACTTATTAGAATTTTTATAAACATAACTTTACTTACTATAAAGTAAGTTTTTCTACTTCTTTAAATATAGTTATATGCTAATATTTATGTAAAAAAAACTTAGTAGTTTTAGTTAGTATAATTCTATAAATATTATAGTTTATAAAAATATTAAAGTGCAATTTTAATATATTATATTAAAGTATATAAAATTATAATAGTATTAGTATAAACTTAATATTAATATTAGTTAGCTTTTATTTGCTACTTTTTTAACTACTTTCTACTCTTAAACTTTAATTATAACTTTTTTTTATTTTTATAACTATACAGCATTTATTTAAATAAGTAGTTTAAGTAGTAATAAAAATAGTTTATTATACTAACTATTTTCTTTTTTTAATTAAAAAAGAGTTAGTAGTTTTAAGAAATTATAAATTTTAGGTATATACATAACTATTATAATAATAAAAGGGTGTTAAATACTAAATAAGTAGCTATCTATTTTTTTTTAAAAATATAGTATATATAAATTTTATAGTATTTTAAACTAAAAATAATCTTAACTTATTATTTATAATAAATTTTATTAACTCTATAAGTTATAATTATTTGGAATTTATTTATATATTATTTAGAGCATACTTAGTAAAAAAAGCTAACATATTTTATAAATAAGCTATATAAATAGGTAAGCTATATACTTTACTAAGACTTTAATAATACTATTAATTACAGTACTATATATCTACCTACTAACCTAGAATTAATTTCTTAAGAAGCTAGAATATAGCTTACTATTTATATTCTTAATATAGATTAAATTCATAGCCTCTAAAATACCACATGTATTTATAATATACTTTTTATAAGCTTAAGGATATAACATAACGGAACTACCTTATAATATAATTATACGCCCAATTTAATAAAGCTTATGATTTCTAAAGAGGAGGTAATAAAAAAGTATATTTTTAAGCTAAATTTAAGAAAATTTATCTCTTTACTAAATACTGTTTAAAAGATAGCTAATAAGCTACTAGCGAAGTAAAAAATAGACTTAGTAGATATAAATTAGCTATATACCTTTATTAAGCGTATACTAAGCATTTAAATAAAGTATAATTAGAAACTAGACTATAAGCATTATAAATAGAAAGAACTAGCTATTATATAGAACTAATTTAATCTTATACGTAATATAAAGACTAAGTATAGTATATAGAATAAAAATACATATAACTTTAATAAATCTGGCTTCTAAATGGGCATAATAACTTAGTAAAAGGTTATTATAGACTTTAAGAGATAGAGTTAACTAAAGACTCTTTAGTTAAATAATTATAAGTAGGTTACAGTAATCCTAGCTATTAATATACTAAAGTTTATAATTCTATTTTTTATTATTTATAAGGGTAAGAATTACCTCTCTGTCTGATACCAGAAACTTAATATACTATATTAATAGTAATTTAGTGTCTTTAATAATAGCTAGATAACTAATAAGCTTAGTTTTATATAATTAAAGCACTTTAACATGTGTATAAAAAAGTATAATATTAGTGTATACTAATTATTAATTATTAATAGCCATAAGAGCTATAACTCTCTCGCATTTATAAAATACTATAAAAAGAATAAAATTATTACATTATATATACTAGTATACTTATTATATATTTTGTAGCTACTAGATATAGGTTGCTTTTCGCCTTTAAAAATAGCCTATAAGCATTAAGTCAAAAAGCTAATACGTAATTAGTTTAATTATATTACTAAATTAAAGTTCTTATTAGCCTTCTACGACGCGTTTAACGCGTTAATTACTAAAAGTAATATTTAAAAAAGCTTTTAAAACACTAGCTTAATTTTATTTAACTTAGATAAAATAATATTAAAACTTAATATTTAATTATATATGTTTATATTATCTACTAATTAAGAGGTCACCTAGCAGTTAAAAACTTCTAAAAATTATTATAAATTTAAGTTATAAATAAAGCTAATTACTAATAAGCTAGGTAGCTTACTCTTTTCTTTAAAAAATAAATATTAGTAGCTTATTAAAGGTATTTTTATAATAGCTTAAGAGATAGTACTTATACGTAATTACGTTATTAAACTTAAAGTAATTAATAAAACTATATTTTAATAAAAGCAGTATAAAAGAAAATGTATCTAGAAAGAAAAAGTATTTAGTTTTAGTATTAGCTAGAATAAATCTACTAAAGACCCTACTACTATAAGTTCTAGTAGTAAGAAAGATTATAGAAAGATAAGAATAAATAAAGCTAAATTAATTTAAAAATACTATAGTAACTACAGTAGGACTAGGCATAATACTTAAATATATAAAATTAATAAAAATAGTATTATAGAATCTAGTAGTAATAAGAACAGTACTATAACTAATAGTACTATTAAGTAATAATACTATAAATAATAGTACTTTAATAGGGTTTTGGTAAAGTGTATAACTCACTTATTTATATAGCTCACCTATAAAATACGTTATAGCTTATTATTATTATTTTTTCTTTTTTTAAGTCTATTTTATATACTTCTATATTATAAAAAAGTACTTAACTACTATTTTTATTTTTTTTTTAAATAAAAAAGTAGTACTAGTATTAGCTTTTTTTTTTAATTATATGAAAAAAAAGTTATTAGTTTAGTAATTTTTAAAGAACTTATTATAATTATTAAAATAGTACTTAAGCTTTTATATAAAACTTTTTACTAACTATTCTAACTATTTAACTTTATATTAAAGCTATTTTTAAGTAGTTTTATAATAAAGTATATTTTTAACTTTATACTAATTACCTTTTATTTAAAAGTATTTAATTAAACTAGGCCTAAAAAATTTTTTAAGGTAAATTATTTTAGCTCTTTAATAAAGAAATATGAAAAACTAAATAAATATAAGTTATAAAAGTAAATAAATTTAACTAATAAGCTAAATAACTAATTTTTTTTATAATATAAAAAAGACCTAAATAAAACCCATTTAGCTTTTTATAAAAAAAATAGGTTTTAATATTTTTTAAGTATAAAATAATATATTATTTAATATTAAAATAGTAATTTATATACTTTTTATTATACTATGTTACCTAGTACTTTTAAACTTACTTTAGTAAAGATTTTATAACTTTTTATTAGTAATACTAGTATTTAAAATATTTCTTTACTTACTAATAAAAGTCTACTAACTTTTTATAAAAATTTTATAGGTTTTTTAGTACTTTTAACTAGAAGTTATCTAAAATACTATTAAAGTCTTAAAATAGTATATTTTTAGTATATTTAATAGAACTTACTCTAAGAAATAAGTAAGTTTTTAAGTTATATATATATTTTATATATAAAAGTAATTTATACTAATTATTTTACTAGTAATTTAAATACATATATAAATATAACTTAAGCTTTTAATTTTAATATTTTATTTAGCTATTAGTTTAAAAATAAAAAGTAGTACTAAGTTTATAATTAATTTTAAAATAATAATAAAAATTAAACTAGTACTAGTTTATAAATACTATTTTCTAATTTATAATAATTATATTAAAAAAACTAACTTTAAGAAAATACTTTTTTAATAGTAAATTAGCTAACTAATAAAAAGTTATTATTTTAGTTATAAATAAGTATTAAACATACTTTAAGAATTTATTAATAAGTATAAGTACTACATTAAAAATGTTCTTATATTAATTTATAAATAATAAAAAAGTTAGTAATAAAATCTATTAAGTAGTATTTTTATAGCTTATGTTTATAGATTTTATAAACCTAACACTTTTTATAGTAATAAATATACACTTTTAAATTTTTTTTTTAAGTTTTAGCTAAAAGTATTTTTACTTAAAAATTTTTTCTAATTTTACTAAGCTATAATAACTATTTATTAAATTATTATAGCTTTTTATTAAAATATTTTATTATAAATTTTATTTATATAAAACCTAAACTTTACTATACTTATAAAGTAAGCTTATAAAGTTAATAGTTTAATTTAAAGCTTATTTAAATACTTTACTTACTTATTATTTTTCTATTAATTAAATAATACTTAAGTAGTTAGCATTTTACTTCTAAATCTCTTAAATATAGTTAAATAAGTATTCTAGAATTTTTAAAGTAAAATCATTTTTGTTCTATATTACTTTAAGTATATAAATTAAAGAAACTATAAAATAAGTAACTTATAGCTAATAAAAAAAAGTACTAATAAAGTTAAAGTTTATAGGCATTTTTTTTAAAATTAACGTTTTTATTTTTATTAGTAAGAGTTAAAATTTAAGTTATTAAAAATAATATATTATTAACTAGTACTTTATTAAAAAGCTTTTAATTAGTTTTATTTTAGCTATTATTAAATAGCTTATAGAAATTTAAAATACTAAAGCTAATATAAATGTTAGAAGGCTGAGCGTAGTGAAGTATACTGTATATTAGAATTTTAAGTTACTTAAAGATACGTATAGTAGAGCTATATTATAAATTCTTAACTATCTTAAAGCTTAAAGTAGTTACTAAATCTATTTTAAGAAAGCTATCTAGCTAATATCCTTAAGAATCTAAAGTAAAGTAAACTAAAACTTTTATTTAGAAATTTTATACCTAACCCTAAATTAAAGCCAAAACCTATATTTAGATTTATTCCTTAAGAATTGGCCTTTACTAAATATAGCCAGCTCTAGTAACTTAAGCTGAATCTATTTAGTTAATAAAATTAATATAACTAGATAAACAGCAGATAATTTGGAATAAGTAATAGAAATTTTTAGCCTAAATTATAACTTATTTAGTATAAATAGCGGATAGATTAATAGTTAAAACTAATTAAACTAATATTAAAACTAATACTAGAACTAATACCTAGAAACACTTATTTTTAAAAATATTAACTAAGAAGGCCTCTGTAGCTTTTTAAAAAGTGTCAAGAACTATAGTCTAAAGCTAGAGATTATTATTAAAGTCTCTAGTAATCTTATAAACTAGTTACTAAAATAGAAGACGCTTTAAAAAATGCCTTTAGTAATACTAATAATATTTAATCTTATAGAGCGTAGTAGCTATAAATTATTAGTTTAACCTTAAAATTAAATTTTCTTTAAAAATACTAAAAGTAAAACTAAAAGAATTAGAAAAAACGTACTACCTGCCTTACGTTTGTAATTATTACTAAAAGAATTAAAATATAAAGATAGTAGAACTTAGGATCTATTACTAGCTAAAGATACTAGAGACTATTTACAGCAGGTTTAAGGCTAAAGAACTATAAAATATTAGTTATAATTAACTAATACCTAGACTAATACTAATAACTAATTTATGAAAGTAATAGTCTTGCGTGCTACCTTACTAGAAATGTTTTTATAAAACTTTTTATAACTTTTATATATAATCTACTTCATATAAGCTATAATTAAAATATTAAATAAATATTAATTATAGTAAAATAATTAATAGTAAAGATAAGTATTAAGGTAGATATTAAAAAGTTAAAAAGCATTAGAGTTAAAAACGCGGAAGGTAAAGGTAAGAGTAAAGGAAAAAATAAAAATAAAATTAAAATTAAAATAAAAGAGAAAATTTTAGTAAGGCATAACTTAATTAGTTATTTAATATATAGACTATTTATTTACTAAACTTTATTCTGCTATCTTACTAATACTAATATATACTAATTTTATTAAAATAATCTTTATAAGTTCCTACCTCTTATAAAACTAATATCTAGACTAATATATTTATTTAGGAATATTTTATTTACTAATTATTTATTATGTCTTTAAAATGCGCTGTAAAACCTGCCTCTGTAATATTACTAAATAAATACTAAAAATAAGATAATAAATATTTAAATAACGTATATACTGCTAAAGAAAGGAATAGGTGTAATAATTTAAAAAATAAAAAGCTAGCATTAGCACGTAATAAAAACATAATAAACAAATTCATTTTAAAATATTAAATAAAATATATAAAGGATTATACAGCTGAAATTAATATTACTAAAAAGAAAAACAAAAAAACTATAACTAAAAATTTAAAGCAGAAAGCAAAGACTGAGACTATTAAAAAACTATAAGTAGATAAGATATTAGTCTTAGTATTAGTTACTAATATTAATAGGTTTAAAGATAGTATTTATTAGACCTAGAAAGTAAAGCTACGTAATTCTAATAAAGATTATCTTATCTTATTTTTTATCCTTAATAATAATAAGACAGGCGAAGATAATAAGATAGAGTTAATTATTAATATAAAAAAACAACTTTAAGTACTTAAGGATTTAGTTATAGTAAATTCTATAATATAGTAGCGTATAGTATAATACTTTTAGAGTATAATATTAAAAAGTACTATTAAGAAATTAAGACAGCTCTTTACTTAGACAGACTTTAGATATATAATAAGGCTTATAAGTATATTACGTTTTAAAATTAGTATATATCTTCTTAATTTTAGACTAATACTAAGACTAATACCTGTTTAGAAATATCTAATAATAATAATATAAGCTAAGCGTTTTAACTAAGTTAGCTACGCATAAAGAAGCGTGAATTTTAAAGATATTTCTAATAAAAAAAAATCAGCCATACTACTTAGTATCTACTATAAAATAAGATATTAGTTTAGGTATTAGTAATATTACTAATAGAATTTAGATTCTAGTTTTAAAAGCTTTATATACTCTGGCCATTGAACATAGCGCCTTAATACTTAAAATAGATTTAATTAATAGCTACCTAATTCCACTATTTCATAGCTTATTTAGCTATTTAGAATGTGTTATTATAGTAGTAGTAGCTGTAACATAATCTTATAACTATTATCTTAGGTCTGAAATTTAATTAGTATTTATCTTAAAATACTTTAACTTTCTAGGTGCCTTTTAGTCTAACATAATTAGAAATTTCACTAAAGAGTTTTACTTTAAAAATTTTAATAAGAATAATGCTAAGTACTTACTTAATTAGCTCTTAGATAATAATAATTCTATATTAAAAGATATTAGTGTATAGATTGAGCTGCTTAACGGTTTTAAATAAAAGTAAATATAAAATGGCATATTTCTAGGTATTAGTTAGTATTAGTTAGTATTAGTCTACTAATATATATATATATTTACTTCTCTTTAAAATCTAAATACTGTGTTAGAAGCTGTAACTTGATGTTAAAGTTATTTATTAATATTAATTTATTTTATACACGTCATATCACTCTCTTTTTGCTTTAATTTTTAAAAGTTAAAACTATTTATAAATAACATACTCTAGAGAGACTTGTAGCGTGAAATAGCTATATAAGTTAATTTAAAAATAAAATTCTTTTTATCTAATATACTTAGCACCGCCCGCTTAATAGTAATATCTTAAGACTTATAAATAGTAATAGTATAAGCTATTACTAAAGAGAATTATATTCTTAAGCATATAACTTTTCTATACTAGAAATTCTAATAATAATAGAAAATTAGTTCTATACTCTTCCCACCTAAGGTCCTGTATAGTGACGGTTTATTATAGTTATTAAAAGCAATAAATAACACTAAAAGAGCTTTTTTTTAAAAGTTTATAGTATTACTAAATTATATAATATTATTTCATATATTTAGAGCACCGTTTACTAGGTTTCTTTTTATTTATATATTATTTATAAGTATAACCCGTAAGCTAATACTTAAAAAAAAGTAAGGCTTTTAGGTTTCTAGTTTCTTTTATAGTAGACTTTTTAGCCTCTGTGTTCTCATAACTAGCTATAATAGCTATTATAAATTAGCTAGAATTTTATAGCTAGTAGTAATTTAACTTCTAGATCTATTTTCTTTTAGCGTAGATATAAATAGCGTTCTAGAATAAACTAATATTATTTATAAAAAACGTTAATTAAATCCTAGTAGTAAATAGAAGCTAGTCTTAAATTATAATTTTTTTAATATAAAGATAGCCTAGCGTATTATAAAAAGTCTTTTAATCATAATCCTACTATTATATTATAATATTAAGAAGAATAGTTTTCTTAAATTACTAATATAACTACTGCCTAAACGTCTTACTTATATTCTAAAATATATAAGTATTATACAGAGACCTTATATTTATAGGTAGAAGTTAAAAGAAGTTCTTATCTAAAACAACACTTAAGCTACTAAAAGAGAGATAACTAGATAATAGGAAAATCTTCTTATATTATAAATTAACTCAAGCTAATATCTTTAAGCTAACTATAGACTTTTTATTTATAACTAGATAATAAATATTCTTAAACGTAGCTTAAAGAGCCTGAAGGGCTTATAAAGACAACTTAATAAACTCTATACCCTTAATTAAAATATAAAATAGTGTATTTAGTGTCTTACTAGAAATATTATAGGCAGCATAACCTATAAGTACTGCTTAAATTATTAGAAAATAATATCTATAAATAGTAGCTAAATTATTAAGCTTAGTAGAAGTAAATTTTATAATATATATCTTTCTAGATCCTGCTTTTTTATTTAGGTTAACTAGTTACTATAAAAGATCTTCTCTAGTTAAGAGTAACTAGTAGTAGTTTATAATAAGTTTATTAAATAACTTTTATTTTTCTATAAGGGTTTCATATATGCTTATAGCTTAAATAATAAAGTTAATAAGGTAATTAGCCTTTTATTACTTCTAGTATACAAAGAGATTAAGATTATAAATACTAATTTAAGTAAACTAATCTATTACGTAATTTTTAGGCTAATCTCTTAAGTTTTTTTTATTAACTAGAATATTTTATATATCTAGTTAATAAGTAGCTAATTCCCTTTAGGATAGTTTAAAGTCCTTTTCTTTTTTATTAATATTTTTAAGATTAGAATTATCTTCTTTAGCAGACAGTTTTTCTTTTTTATATAAATTATTTTATAAATAAGTATAATTAGACTTATAGTGCTAGTAAGTTTCTTTATATATAATAAATACTCTACCCTTAAATAAAAGAATTTTACTTATTTTTTAAAATGGATAATGGAGTATAAGCTTAACATAAGTAAACTATACTAAATTATAATTAAAATAATATTAGAGTATAAAGTTTAAAACTTTTAGCTTAGCCCAAGACCTCTTCTTTATATCACCAGTATAATTATATTTAAGAAAAAAGTTATAGAAAGAAAAATTAAGTAGATTAGAATAATTCTTATACTTCTAGAGAAAACTCTTATTATAATAAAGAATTTTATTATCTTTATTACTTTTTTCTATAAAATAGTATATATTTAGCTGGTTCTTCTTTGGCTAATAATTAACATTAAGTACCTAACAAGAGCAATAAACTAAAGGTAGATTAAAAAAAAATAGGTAATCTCTTAAATAAACTAGTCTTACTTACTAATAAACTTATTTATTATTTTTATAACAAAAGAGTGTAGCGGCCTCTCAGAATTAAGTTTTAGTAAAATTCTAGTAATTATAATTTTATAGTCTTTAAACTATTACTTTTATTTAGTAGTATATTTTCTACTATATATTATTACACTAGCAGTATTTATATATAGTTAAATATTAATATTAGTAAGCTATTCCATTAAAAGTATACAGCAGTATATATTTAATTAAGAGTAGTTATATATAGGGTAAAACTAATAGTACAATTTACACTTATTTTAGAAAATAGTAGGGAATTTAGTAAATAGCTAGGAAACAGAAAATTAGCACTTAATCTACTTTATTTTTTTTATTAAACTTTAAGTAATATATTGTTATATAATAGTGGATTTAAATTCTAGTTAAGATTAAAAATAATTACTTAAAGTCCTAGGTTATATTAGAATAGGTGAGTAAAAAAAGCGACTCTTTATTAACAATACCCTATAACTAGAGTTAAGAATATATAGTAGAGATATATATTTCTTAAAACCTAATAAATTTAGCTAAGGTTTTGTAGTTATCTTTATTAAAAAGCTCCTTATCAGGATCTAGCGCGTCTTTATAGTAGTATATACTATAATTATAAATACTACCATAACTTTACTATTTAAAATAATTCTAACTATTAATAATACTAAACTTATGGATGAGTATCTCATCCTTAAAGGCTTAAAAACAATAGTAAAAGTAATAAATGATAATATAAGAATTATTCTAGATATTATTATATGTAATTTTAATCCTAGCAGTGGGGATAGCATTCTTTTACTTATTATATTAAGGGAAATATTATATTAAGTTATCTTAATAGTAATTAGCTATAAAGAAAGTAATAAATAAGCTTAAACTCCTTAATTACCATATCTAGCGAAGTATTAGTCTTAATATTAGTCTTAATATTAGTCTTAATATTAGTCCCGGTATTAGTCCCGGTATTAGTCTTAGTATTAATTATAGTAAATAGCGAAATGGAATTATGTATTATAGCTTTAAGATTTTTATTCTTATCTGCCTAAAAAAGGCGCGTCCTATAGAGAGTTCTAGTAAAATATATAACTAAATTTAGTATAGCTATAGACTAACTACTGTTATCCTTAAAAATACTTTAAAACTTATTAATAAAGATCTCTATATTATTAGATATTCTTAATATAAAGAAACTAGACTTTATATTTACTTACTTCTGTATAATTATATTAAATATTATGTAACGAAAGCGGGAATGTTACGCTATACAGCTATTCTTATATAATAATATATACTTAACATAAAACTTATAATTAATATATTATTAATAAGATATTATAAACTTTTTTATATTTATAAAAAAATATATTAGAAAAGCCCTACTTAGTAACACCTTACTATAGTTAAACTCTAATAAAGGGGTATATTAGATAGATGCTATAAATAATAAAACTAAAGCTCTAATCTAGCACTATAAAACTTCTAACTTTTATATATTAAAAACTAAGTCTAAAACTATAGTAACTTAAGGGGCAGGATTATTCTTATTATTATCTCTATTATTATCTTTATTATTATTCTTACTATTGTTCTTACCATCGTCCTTGTAGAGTATCTTTATATTAGTATCTAAATTCTTAGTTATTTAGTTATAAGCGGGATTTTCTTATATGATATTTATAGACTATCCTTATTAAATAGACTTAGGAGATAATTTATCTATTTTAATAGTAAATAAATTATTATTAACGTAATTATTATTAGAGAGAGAACTTAAGGCTTTATTATTAATAGTAATATCTTTATAGCTATTATAATTCTGCTATAGGAAGTATAGCTAATACTAAACAGTCTAACACTATATATAATAGTTATTCTAAAACTATTAGTTAATATGCTTATAATTATCACTAGAAAAGCAGAATAGCTTAAGAAGTATAATATTAAGATTTTAAAATAGAAAAGATAATAAACTAAAAATCTTTTTAATATTATATAGAAAGTGGTATATATGCCCTGTATATTTATATTAGGCACCTTAATATTAGCGGACTTCTATAAAGATATATACTTAAGTAATTAGTATTTTTTTTATAGGGGAAAGTTTTAGAAGCTTTTTAGACTATAAGCTAGAGTCTATCTTATTATTATAGCTAAATAAGAATATAAAATTAGGATCTTAAGAGCTATCTTTAAGTCTTAAGTACTTAACTTTATCTTTAAAGTAAATAAAATAATTTCTATTTATAAGCTTTATATTAAACTAGCGTTTATTATAAGTACTATAGGTCTTTATTATAGGCTTATTAAAGCAGGTATAAAATCTTTTAATTAGTTATTAATCTATAAAGCTAAAATAAGAGTTATTTAAGAAAGTATTACTTAAAAAATCCATAAGAGAATCAGATAGCGGCAGGTTATAAGATAGACTTATATTAGAAATTATAAATAAAGTTAAAAAAAGAAACTTATTAATTATAGTATTCTAAAATATAGATATTAACTATAGAGGCTGGTTTAACTTAGTATTCTAGAATATAGATATTAACTATAAAGACTAATTTAGCTTAGTATTTTAAGATAAAGAGATTAACTAAGAAAACTAATTTAGCTCCTTCTAGTATCTTATTAATAATAAAATAGATAATATAAGTAACACTTTATTTCTTATCTAATACTTAATATAGTATTATTTTTAAATTCTAGTTTAAGCATAACAGGTGTTAGCTTAAACTAGAGTATTATTATTATTTAATTTATTTAGTAAATAACAAGAAGGACTACGCTGCTATTATGGAAGTAAAGAATTATATAATATATTTAAAAGATTCTACAAAAAAGGCGGAGCTAGAAACGCAGAGTATTATATAAATATAACTACTTTTAATAAAAGTCTAATATAGTAAGGAGTATTAAAGATAGGGGTAGAAGATAAAAATAAGTTAGCTTTATATTTACACTATATAGCTTATTAGTTATAAAATTCTTATAGAGAAGAGTATAGGTATATGTATATATAATATAGAATTAATATCTCTATAGCGTACATAATAAGCTTTCTAAGTACTATAATTAGTTTTATTTATAATAGTATCTTTAGGATTACCATACTTATAGTAAGGAGATATATTTATTAGTAAAGAATATAATAAAGTACTTTAGTATTAGTTATATAAAAGAAGTATTAGTTAAAATAAAAAAAACTTTAGTAGTAAAAAGTAATAGTAATTTAATATTTCTTACTAAGAACTTACTCACGTGATGTCCGAATTTCTCGTTTAATTAAAAAGTAAAAAACTTTAGTATAATCTTAAAACAGTTTTAAATAAAAACTCTTTTTTTTAATTAAATAAAAAAAGCTTTACTATGCTTAGTAATTATATTATCTATAAATACCTAGTTATTTAATAATATTTAATTTTTAGTAAATATTAAAATAGTAAAAGCACACAACTTTTATACTTAAAACTTATTTAAAAAAGTTAAAAGTATTATATATTTTAGTAATTAACTTTTTCTATATTTAAAATTGTTTACATAATTAAGTTATTAAAAAGAGCTATTTATAAATTTTTTTTTCTTAATTTAAATTTAATTTTAAAGTTAAATTAAGTAAGTTTTTTTATTTATTATACTTAATAAAGTATTAGCTCTTTTATTATCATAAAATATTATAAATTATTATAATTTAAAAGTACTTTAATTAAGTATATAATATATTTAAAGTAGTATTTCTAGTACTTAAAACTATTAATAATAGCTAGAAACTCTTTATTATGTATATAGTACTAGATTTCTAAACTACTAAATTTTTAGCTATAGTATGTAACTAGCTTCTAATGTAGCTAGCTTTATTTCTTTTTTTATAAATACTAAAAGAAAATTCTAGTTAAAGTAAAATTAAATATATTTATAAAAACTATTAGAAATAGATTTAGCTTAAAGTACTATAGTAAAAGAGCTTATATAAAGTAACTATATAGTATTTAAAAAGCTTACTATATATTCTTAAACTAAAATTATTTAAAGTACTATTTAGTTAACTTCTTTTTTACTATTTTGTATTTATAAGGTTTTTGCTTAGAAAGTATTTATAGCATAACTATTATATAGTCTACTAGTAAATACATAAAATTAGAATAGTTATAAATAAAGTAATAATAAAAGTTTATAAATTTAAAAAAAACTAAATGTTTTAGTAGCTTTTTAGTTCTAGCTACTTTTAAATAGTTTTTATGTAAACTAGGTTTATTATAATACTTTTAAATATTATAATAAAGTCTAGAAATTTAACTTACTTAGTATTAAAAATATATTTAAATACTTTAGTATATAAGTTTTAGTTATTTAGTTTTTTTAGTACTTTATAAACATACTTTTTATAATTGTTTTCTTTTTTAGAGTAAATTAAAATATTATTAATATAAATTATATAAGTATAGTTTAAAAGTCCTCTAAGTACTTAGTAAATATAAAACTAAAAAGTTATAAAAGTATTAGCTAACTTAAAAAATATAATAAAATATTTAAAATATTTATAGTAAGTTTTAAATATAGTCTTTTATATATTTTTCTTTTTAATATAAAGCCTGTAATAAACATTATAAAAGTTAAGTTTTATAAAAATTTTAGCTTAAAAAAATAGTCTAGTATTTTACTTATAAGTAGAAGTAGGTAATAGTTTTTAACTATAATATAATTAAGACTATAATAATTAATATAAAGTCTTATTATACTATTTACTTTAAGAATAAAAAGAATTAGTATACTTATTAGTAACTTACTTAGCTAAATTCATCTCTTTTTAAGTAAAGTATTAATATTCTCTTAAAGAATTTTGAGTTTTTTTCTTAAGAAGTTATAAATAAAAAAATTTAGAAGCATTTTACCTTTTTCTAAATTTATTATATAATTATACTTAAAGTTTTAAGAAAGTACCTTTACTTTTTTACTACTAAATACTTATAGTAAGCTTCTTAAAAACTATAAAATGTTTAACAGGTCTAGGTTTTTAGAGTCTAATATATTATTTTTAAGTAAGTTCTAAAGGTTTTATAATATATTCTTAAATAGTATTATATACTAAAAAGGCTATTTATAAACATTTATAATTATAAAATACTAAAGCTAACATAAATGTTAGAGGACTTCGCTACGCTCAGCAACAAGTGGTGTAAGAAAAGCTACGTAAAAAGAGTAGTCATAGAGAAGTAGCGGGAGAGAAGCAGCGTCAGAGAAGCAGCAGGAGAGAAGCTGCGGGAGATGAGCAGCGTCAAAGAGAAGAGCAGCGTCAAAGAGAAGAGCAGCGTCAAAGAGAAGAGCAGCGTCAAAGAGAAGAGCAGAGAAGAGCAGCGTCAAAGAGAAGAGCAGCGTCAAAGAGACGAGCAGCGTCAAAGAGAAGAGCAGTGTTAGAGAAGTAGGGCCGTAGAAGCCGCGCTAGAAAAATAGCGCCAGAAAAGCAGGGTAAGAGAAGCAGCGCCAGAAAAGCCGCGTTACAGAAGCTGCGTTAGAGAAAACAGCGTCAGAGAAACAGCGTCAGGGAAGCAGTTGCAGAGAGGCAGCACCATTAGAGAAGCCGCCGTTAGAGAAGCAGGGCCGTCAGAGAAGCAGCTGGAGAGAAGCAGGGTGAGGAGAGAAGCAGGGTGAGGAGAGAAGCAGGGTGAGGAGAGAAGCAGGGTGAGGAGAGAAGCAGGGTGAGGAGAGAAGCAGGGTGAGGAGAGAAGCAGGGTGAGGAGAGAAGCAGGGTGAGGAGAGAAGCAGGGTGAGGAGAGAAGCAGGGTGAGGAGAGAAGCAGGGTGAGGAGAGAAGCAGGGTGAGGAGAGAAGCAGGGTGAGGAGAGAAGCAGGGTGAGGAGAGAAGCAGGATGAGGAGAGCAGGATCAAAAGAGAAGCAGGATCAAAAGAGAAGCAGGATCAAAAGAGAAGCAGGATCAAAAGAGAAGCAGGATCAAAAGAGAAGCAGGATCAAAAGAGAAGCAGGATCAAAAGAGAAGCAGATGAAACAGATCAAAAGAGAAGCAGGATCAAAAGAGAAGCAGGATCAAAAGAGAAGCAGGATCAAAAGAGAAGCAGGATCAAAAGAGAAGCAGGATCAAAAGAGAAGCAGGATCAAGAGAGAAGCAGCGTGACAGAAGTTACGTTAGAGAAGCGACTATCGAATCTGAATTGGCTCCTACTTTGAATCGGAATTGGCTTCTACAATTGAATTAGAATTGGCTTCTACATTGAATTAGATTTGGCTTCTACATTGAATTAGATTTGGCTATTAAGGGGGAGACCCCCTTGAACCCCCCTTTCCCCTGCGGGGAGCGTAATTTGAATTGAATTTAATGTATATCAAGGGGGAGACCACCTTGGACCCCCCTTTCTCCTGTAGGAAGCGTGATTTGAATTCAATGTAGAGCTTTAGAGGCAGCTTGATGTAGGGCTCTAGAAGTAGCTTGGTGCAGAACTTTGGGGGCAGCTTGGTGTAGGCCTAGATATAGGTTAGTAAACAGGTTAGTAAAGGCCTTGGTAGAGCTAAATATTAGCTTGATATAGCACAAACACTTAGCTTTCCAAGCACTATAGTTTGTCTTATTGGTAGCAGTATCTTTAGGGCTACCACACTAGTTGTAAGAAGGAGGCAAATCCATTAGTAAAGTATAATAGGTATACTGGTAAATATAAGGAGTATGAGAAAGTTGCGTAAGAAAGGTATTAACGTGCCTCACTGCGTAGCGAGACATACTATGTGGCGAGACAAATGAGGGGTACTTTGACTTTAAGCAACCAGAAAGCTTATGCGCATAATGAATATTGCTATGTTGCTACGAAAATAATCTGCTGTAGCTAATTTTAAATATCTATTATCCCTCCTATCTAAAAATTACGCTCGCATCGTCGCTTCTGCGGCTGATTTGTAAAGTGCCTTATCTTATGGCATAACAGCGCCAACTTTAAGCCTTTTTCGCTCTAAATTTTTATAGAGTAGCCTTATCCTACCCTCACAACCTCCCCTGCTACTAGGAAGTCATTATCAGCCCTATGCGCGATGCGCGGCACAATTTTATGCAGCGCCGCCCCGTCGATGGGTACTTCCAGCGGAAGCGAACCACCAATCCAGGCTAATGCGCGATGACCCCGCACGTCTTACCTCATACATCCGCGGGTAATTTACTGTAGTATGTGTGGCTGTGTGGATTGTTACAAGCGTTCGGATTATCATTGAATCCGACTTGGGATTGGGAGCAGTGACACGATGTAGTGCTTGCTTAGTCAGCCAAGGCGCTTCCAGAGTCGACACTAGCTGCAACACGGCAGTCTCAGCGATACCTATTTTGTAAGTAGAAACACACCATTACGACGCCCTTGAGCTCCAGAACCTGCTGTTGCTCTCTCTGCTGACTGAACGAAAGACCTGATCAAACCCACTGTGTCCTCATACTTCTCGAGTCAACCGGCGCGCCGATTCCTAGACCAAGCCGCAGCGACCCTAAGTCTCGGCTCGTTGAAAGGGAATGCGATGTGATAGGAAGGATACAAGCTACGAAATGTCGGCGGTGGCCCTAGGAATTGAAGCCTGTGCTTTGGCAAGTGGGTTTAACTGAGCACTACTGGCAAAACACTATTATTGCAAGCGCATACAAAGGTAGGAAGGCTCTATATGTTATGGTAATATAGCTGTCTTATGGTTATACAACTAACGGGCTGTTACATGAGCACTGTAATTTTTAGTATTATAGAGAGGCTCACGTTTGCGCTGTAAAGATCATAAGGAACCTAAATTAGATTATCATAACGTTCTCTTCGCTTCGTCTATAGAAATCGATTATTGTATTCTGTGCGGCTCTATGGCTGATACGCAACGCCCATCCTCCTTACTAAGGCGATATTAAGGGCCAAGGTCTGTACTAACTTATTATTACTAACGTTAAGTTAATTGATTCTACTTTAAAAGCGCTTACTTAGCTACCCTGTAGTTAGCTTACTATTACGAACAGCTACATCACGCCACCGTTTGAACTAATTGAATCTATCCTACCAGAAGATGAGGACCCAGGGTTCGACGATGAAACCTGGTATAATCTCTGTATGTGATTAAGGCTGATCATATAAGGAGCATAATTACGCAAACATGGTAATTACGTAAAGAGGAAGTTTATATAAGCCCTGCGTTTATATAAACATTAGGATTATAAGAATAGAATATTTATGAGAAACCTTTCCTTATGTAATTAGTTAGTTTAAGAAGGTAAATAATTGGACAGTAGGATGGCTGCCGGAAACTAAGATACTACGTGACTAATTAGCGGTCACGTCTTTATAAATTACTGATTAGTCGATTAGTACGGCTTCGTGTTTGCTAATTAACTAATTACTTAAAACTATATAAGCTTTGCTTAACTATATAAATAGTAATAACTCCCTTAGTTAGAAGCTTATAGTCAATTCATTAATTTACTTATTCTCATGAAATAACCTTAATACCTATTAAGTCTATTTAATTAATAGTCTTGCTTTAAGCCTATTGACTACTTACCTACCCTTGACCTCTTCTTGAGTTACGTGTAATACTATTCCTGCTCTGATCTATTCTATAAGGTAAGTACTTCTTTCTACTAACGAAGGTAATAACACAAGCCACGTAATAACCAAGGTTAGTTTAAGGTATAGTTCCCTTTATAATATAGATGGAATATCTGTTAGGTCTATACCTAATTACCTAGTAGAGAGCTGCCTATTAGATAGTAGGGTTAGATGCTTATGTCTAGTTATAGTATAGTCTCTTAGGTATAATATAGAGGGGGTAAGCTACTAGATAGTAAAAGCGTTACTATTATAGATTATACTTTATTAGGAGTGTGAGAATACAGAAACACGAGGTTAAACCTAGCATAGCCTTTCGGAACCATCTTGACAGCCTCGTTTCCTCTGCTTAGTCTAAGGGCCTAGGATGCTCTGTAAACCCTAAAACAGCTATATATAACTACCTATTTTAACTCCACATATTTCTGTGCTTCTTGTTCTCTATATGGAGTCTGGCTTGGCTGCGCGTCGGCTGACGGTACCGTGCTGTGAATAAGAGCTACGACGGAGGTGATATGCGTTGCTGGCGTGTATACTATTAGCTTACTAGCTGTCGTATCCGCATGCCTTATCTTGCTTAGCATAGAAGTAAGATTAACTGAATAAAGCGTTTCCTTTCTTTTTACTTAGTAAAACTCTCTAATCAGCGTAATAAAGGAGCTAACCTACTGACTTACTCTAAAAGTATAAGTAAATAGAATACCCCATGATATTGCTCTGCGCGGCTGTAGTGCGTTTACAAGAGATATTGCTATTATACTAGTACTTGGAGAATAGCGAATAGACGGGCGGCTGGCACGCGCATGATACGTATAAGAGGCTGGATGTGGGTATTTATGTCTGTGAGTATTTATTGATTTTGTAGTCAGCGCTGACGCAGCTTTGGTAGAGGCGGTTGCAGGCGCTGAAGTTGTAGATAATAGTGAGTAAGGTTACAGATGGTGTGGTAAGGGATGTTATGCTTGGGAGGCGTGAGTTGCAGGTTAAGTGCTAGCAGCGGATGCGGGAGTTGAACTAGGAGTTAAACATGTGGGATTTAAGGCAGCAGTGAACGTCGTCTTGGCAGCTGAGGAGGGTCAGCGAGTTAGCTATTTCTTTAAAATTGATGAGGTTCTGAGGCCTGGCTGAGGGGTGGGGAAGTGTGGGACGTATATATACGTAAAGATTAAGGAAAGTATTTCTTAGGTACAGTAGCAGTCTAGGTTCTCATCCTTAGTTTCTTTAGTTGTACACTTGTCTTCTTTATTCGTCATAGTGATACAGCCTGAGAGCTTTTTGAGATGAGATAAGGGGAGATATAGCTTAGCTAGAGGCATGAAGCTAGTATTTGAGAGAGACTAAAGCGTGCAAAGGATTAGTAACTGAGTAATTTAGAGTATGATAAGGATGTTAGATATTAGACCGCTTGCTTAATAGAGAAGAGTAAGTAGGCTAGATATAAAGAAGGGCTAAGCTCAGGCGCGAATTTGAGTTCTAAGGTTATATACTATTATTGCTTTTTATTTTAGCCTGACGGTGTCACTCGCATAGTGGGAGCTTTATCTTACTAGAAATTTCTAAAGAAGCCTTAGAGGGCGCCCTGGGCGTTCTTGACGTACATAAAAGCTAGGTAGTTCCTGTGGGGCTTAGTCTGGTGAGAGTCTTGGGCTCACTAGGCGTCCTCTTTTAGTCTTCTAAGACTTAAAGCCTATATCTGCAGCTCTTTCATAGTGGAAGGGGCGCTATAACTCTCTTTGCATTCTTTTTTTACTCCTTATCAGATATAGTTCAGATCGTATTGTACCATGGACTGGAAGGGAATATGTTCTTATAAAGTAGTACTCTTATTACACCCTCTGCTGGTGAGGCTTCAGCAGTAAGCCTGGCGGGTCCAGCTCCGCGTCAGTCTCCCGTTAACGGCCTGTCCTTAGTTCAAGATTCCGTGAGCCGACCTAATACGGACGCGTCGTACGGCCCGTCGGAGGGTAGCTCCAGTTCGGCGGCCACGATGACAACATTGACTGAAGCATTAACAACCCCAATAACTCCTGATGTAACGCAAACACATGTAAATGGGACTTTATTAAATCCTACCCTTTTAATGACGTTAGCTCAATCTAACAGCCAGTTGAACTACAGCGCAAAAGAAGAATGGCGCTTATGGAAGATTTAATATTCTTACCTTACTATACTCTTACTCCTCTCTTTCAGGTTCATCATTGCCATCGCCGCGCTCACGGTCATTTCCTGCCGTAACTCAGGCTTCGTCAGATAAAGTCAACCTCCCCGCTTCCTCCAGCGCAACCCGGGTTTGCGGAAAGCCATCTGGGAACAAGGCTTCTTTTACACTGCCTTCCCTGCCTTCATCATGACGGTCTACCGGACTATGTAGGATGCAACGGTGATGGCGTTTGCCGATCGTCAGCCGTATGTGGATCTGATGAAGGGTGGCGGGAGGCACCCAAGGAGGATGATACTACTGGATTATAAGATGGAGCCGCTGCTGTATAGATGGATACTAGCCTTCTAGAACAAGCACTTCTTACTATCAGCGTGCATGCTGTCTTCTCTAGTCCTGTCATTCAGTATCGTGCCTTTGATGTTTTTTCTCTTTATAATAGATTCTTCGCTGTCAAATTCGACCTTTCCTCTAATAATGGATACGTATTTTAACGGGATAATCGTACCTCAATTTCCCGTGTTCTTAAATGAACTAAATGTCTGACTTATCTTGGATATAGCTGCTGGCTTGCATGTGCAGAACTTGAGCTTGCTACTACGCACAGATAGTACTTTCGCATTCCCGCATTTTACTCTACAGGCTGATGTCGGAAGCAGCAACGTAAGCCTATAAACGGCGGCGTACGGCGTCGATAGCGGCTGCATTGAGATTCTTAAGTCAGAGTACGACAAGAAGATCTGATGGTATGAGAACAAGATATCGATTGACGTCCGTACGATTGATCGTATGTGCGCCATATCGGGCACCCTCGACATCTAAATGAATCTATTCAGTCCTGATATCTGGTTGTCGTTATGGTATACATTTATATGCAGTAAAGCAGCGGGCTGGACGCGTATAAGTCTTCTCACTGCCCGCTATAATAGAGCTTTATAGACTGTATAAGACTTCTCTTTTCTCTCCTGTAACTCATGGTACTTTGCCACCGCCGGCTATCTTATGGAGAGATCGGAACCCGGACTGAGTTCTCAATTCCTGCGTTTCAACGAGGATGCGCAGTAAAAAATGGAATTAGGCTGGTAAGAGTCGTACGTATTGAGACTGTTTCTTGAGAAAGAGGTCTATAATCTTAGATATCTTGATCTGTTTACTACAGTTGATGGGAATGAGTTCACTAAGTACGTTTATCGCATAGCGTAGCATGAAAATCTAAAAGAACTATTAGAGCTTAAGGCTTTTGTTACTGCTGTGTAGACTCTGTACGAGACGGTGTACACAGTGTTCACTAGTATCTATCTGTTTAAAGAACGAGATATTCCTCTTAACGGGACTGGCGTTTATATGATTGAAGAGAAGTGGTTATTTGTATAGCTTGTTGTAGCCTATGTAATTCTTAGAGTACTTAGCGCCACTGCTATCTTAATCACATGCTTATTTCTCTACTCGTAGTAGAGGTTGATGCTGAAGGAAGACCCATTCAGCCTGATGAGTTATGCAGGCATTCTATTCCGGAGTAATATTAATACTAACATGATGGGGGAGATCGTGGGTAACGGCTATAATTCTGAAACAGCTAGAGAATTAGCTAAGAAGATGTACTACCTTGATTAGGTTTACTGGTTGTATGACGAAGCGTGCGGCCGGATCACATTTAGGGGTCTATTTCTAATACAGACTTTTACTATAAACGGCGGTCTGGTGGTATCTCTGAGGCGAAACCCTTCTAATCACGTTGTTTAAACCTGGTGGAGGTATGGCGATTGTCTTTAGAGCGGCTTTAAATCCATTTAGAAGATAGTTAGTGATAAAAGCAAGAGTTTCTGGGGGTATCTACTCTATAGAGTAAAATCTTCCTGGACGTATTTGTGGAACACGTATATCTATATGGAGAGAAAGCTGGTCAGGCTTATGCAGTTGATCTAGTTGCTGATCTTTTAATGTACGCCCGCTATAGCCTAGGCCTGGTTCACGGTTGGTGATACGTGTGTTACGGCGTTAATGAATAAAGCGTTAGCGGTCTAGTGAGTAAAGCTTAGTATATTAATCCGCACCAGGATTTGTACTTGTGTAATAAAGCTGGCTGCCTAGTATATAATGTGCGCTGGTATATGGATCTGGTGTATAGGGTCTTAATACTAGGCGTTTGGATCTAAGTTTACTGAGATCGATAGGTGCACATTATGACCAAGAGGTGTAATATATGCCTCCTAAAGACGAAATCCTAATCGTAAGTGAAGTTTACTAGTTATATAGATTACCTCACGCTGATTGTCTTTTGGCCTCTTATTAAGTCTGTTATCGGAATCGTTGCTGCTTGTTTGCTATTCTTTAATATTGAGCGTATCCTACCCCTCCTCAGAGTAGTTCTTAAGAACGAGCCTGATGAAGTCATCTGGAACAATGTCTATGCTGCTGTTGCCGCGTTCATAGCTTTTATAGTTGCTAAACTGATAACTTCTCTGCTGTCCGCCCTGTCTCTTACCGCCTCCTTCCAGCAGACGCTATGGCTGCACAACACGGGCAGCTTCGTAAACTCTACTGAATACCGCAAATATGTGGACGGCGTGCTAAAGGAGGAACTGGGATAGCTATATGTTGGGGTCTTTGGTTTCTTTGATGCCTACTTCGGAAGCGTCGCAGGTCTGAAGTCAGTAGCGCAGGCCGTGTTTGACAAGTGTAAAGAAGGGGATAATCCGCTCTACTAAGAGGAGAGTGGCTAGTAGGGCTAGCCTGAAGGCGTAAGGGAACGCGACGTCTTAAGCTAGTTTACGCCTCTTACTAGCTAGCTCTTGAACGTCGCAGTAGAGAATCAGCCCGCCTCAACGGCCTCAACGGCGGCCGCTAGCACAACCCCACTAACCCGTGCAAGGCTCCACTGCTGACCGCAAGTTGGATGTCGGCTTTATAGACAACCTGAGCGCTGGCGTTGACTCCAAGTGTTACCTATTGTAACTTAGCTTAATCATACTTAAGGGCAGACGTGCCTTTGTAATGGTGCTCGTGCGTTACAAAATACTTCTTAAACCTCAGAATTAGAACATGAAATTATTGTAAAGTGGGCACCTGCACTTTGGATGAGCGTCTACTAAGAATTACGCCCTGCAGATTGAACAGCATTTGGCTGCTATAACAAACTTTAAGTATACTAAGTATAAAGGGAGTAAAATAACTTATGTGGTGCCTAGTGATATACGCTGCATTATAGTTCTTTCTGGTGGCTAGTAAGTGGTTACTTAACTCAGTACTGTACCTGCACGACGCCTGTTTTAATAGCGTTATATAATGATACGCTCGCCTGCTGACTTCTTAACTGTATTTAGTTTCCTGCTTGAGCTTTACAATGCGCCTCTCACCCTGCTACTTCTGTTTTACATCTTACTAATATTAATCTCCTATTGCCTAGATATTAGCGAAAGGGCGCAGCCTTTAATGTTATTATTAATAGCAAAACTTTATAAACAAGCTGTTGAATTGGACGGAAAAAATTCGTTAAGTTATCTCTAACTATTAAACTATTGTATGAACGCTTTGCGTTTATGACGCGCGGTTGGCAACACTTTAAATATTTATTCCTATATGAAAATACTATACTCCGCAGCGGGCGGCGCTCCTGCAGTAAGCAATAGAATACGGGACTAGTTACAGCCTCAGCGCGTACCAGCGGTAACCAGCCATATAATGTGGCTGTAGTCTCTCCCAGTATCTTCTCGTGTCTCAGCTTATGAAGGTAAAGTAAGGTGTATTTGACTGCTAGCTTACGATGCAACACAGGCCTCTCTATTAATTTTCTACCTAATTAGAAGACGCAGGCTAGATAGTACTACACTTAAAAATTAAGAAATAAGACCTTGCAGCATCGCAAAAGCACCATTATTCAAGTTACTATTGGCGGTCCTGATAGTCGGAGTTCTAAGCCACCGCTATATAAGCTGCCATAAGGTCGGGTGTTGAAACTGGTGAGCAAGGGGAAGCGAGGACCTCGCAATGCAAAGCTTATTAAATAAGAGCAACACCGTAAGACACTCTTCTATCGTTATTACCTCTCATATCAGCTAGAGAGAAAAAATCGCCCCCAGGCATCGTCATGGAAGCTGCCGCTGCGGTCGTCAGTTTCGTCAGCCTAGCAGGCCCTGTCGCGCAAGGTCTGAAGTTCCTGTATGACTTCACGACCGACATGAAGGACTGCCTGAAAGATATCCGCGAGATGAAGACTGATCTTGAATTAGTAGAAGATTTGATCACGTAAGTGATTTGATAGTGTAATGAGCGTGACGTGTGACTTCAAGAAAGTGCAGCACTGGTGCGCGCGATTGGTCACGCTTAGAAAAGTATTAAAGATCTTAAGAAGGAGCTGACTGCGTATCTTGTGGATGGAAAACGTAAGTAATTTAGGTTTATAGCCAAGCTTAGCTAAACGCAAAAGCTTAGGGCAAGCTTGGATAGGATAAAGACTATCATGTTTAAGTTTAAGAATTAGCTGTAAAGGTAGGCTATCCTGAAATACTCTTAACGACCGCTGATACTAAATAGTGACTTATTATATAACATCTGTGATACAAATCAAGAGGTTCTTAGATCAGTCAAGAAGATAAACAGAAATCTGGAAACATATAACAGAAACTTTCATAAGGTCACGTAATAATCCGAGGTCTAAGTAAAAACCATGAATGATTTTAAGAGTAGAGTAGAGACTTCGGTTCAGCTAGTAAGCGACATCTTATCTGAAGGTCTGACAGATATTAAAATTATGGCAAAGAAGCTCGAGCACATTACGGACTTATTGACGGAAATAAGGATATTATCTTTACTAACTTTAATACTATCAACGCCTGCATTGTCACGCGAAGTCAGTGATATCTCCGTTATGAACTCGTCCCAGGAAACGACTGCCAGTAGCATTTCGAGCTCGCCAAGCATTCCGTGGTCTGTATCCCAGAATGCTTGATAAGTGAACATCGTTTCAGAACACCCCCTTTTATAGTTTAAGGATAATTAGGTAAGATTAAGTGCCTATACACTGCTACCTATCTGACGTATTTCTGCAGTTTTAATTCTTAATCGCGATTATCTTCACACAGCGTATTAGTAAATAACATCTCGCTTATTAACGCGCCTTAGAGTGTCTGGTAGCATATCTAATGCCAGAAGCACTTTCAAAGGCATTGCCTGAAGCTCTTAGTTAATACTTTGGTGGGATTAGTTTGTAAAAAGTTAAGCCACCTCAGTTAATTAAGCTAGCTCAGGCATATATTAAAGATCCACTAAAATAGGGCAGATTGCGTTTGAAAGCTAAATGTTCTCAATCTGAGATTTCACATTTACCGTAAATTGGGCTATTGTTGGTCAATGCTTGGCTGGTATATTGCTGTAAAAGGACGGATATAGTGACCTAGGATAAGACACTATTGGAGTACATAGAACATCTGAAAACAGAGGCAGGAGCTAATTGCCTTTAGAGATTATGTTATTAGATGTGCTGGATTTCCTAAGATTACATAAAGGCTCAGACTTACTTAAGGACGGGTTCGAAACGGGCGCCGTTAAGCTTAGGATGCTTAAGGTTAATAAGGGCTTAGACTTTCCACGTGCGCTTCTGCTGCAGGATCTTAGCTGGCATTACTTCTAGATAAAACATCCCTTAGTCCCGTCAGGCGACAGGTAAAAGGTACCTAAAAGGAAGATCTAGTACTGTCTGTACATATATCACTTTTAAACTCTTTTTGATTTCTTAGTGGTGTTTATAGGCACACTCTTACTGCTATATCGCGGCTTTGATTTACCATCCAACTTATAATAGAGAAGCAGACTGGAGAGTACTTGTTGGTAGGCAAAGTTGGTGAAATCAGTTGATT
>ML994688.1:246749-341420 GCA_010093925.1 Zopfia rhizophila CBS 207.26 | reverse complement strand
GCTAACTAACTACTGACGATTTATATAAGGCTGTCTGCTTATATAATGCCTGCCAGCTGCCTTAGTGAATGGTTGACAGCGGCAGCCAGGTTGGCTAAAGCTTAAGCTCTGAGTATTCACTCAGGCAGGCCGACAGTACTTTTTAATATACTTTTTGTTTACAGAGGCTAATATATAATAACGGGATTTAGTGATTCTATAAAAGGTTTTGCTATTTCTTAACTTAAATATTATCTCTACGCCCTTAAGCATGGTAGATCTTGTTAGTTTACCTCTAAGCCCCTACTAGCGGCAGACTCATTCCCCTAATCTCTATTATCCTTCAATCGCAAAGTAATAGCAATAACAGAATTAGACGCTAAGTGGAATCTTTTAGGTAACTAGAAGATTCACAGAGCCCTATGGCTTGAATTAGTGTACTTTAATTAAAAGAGAAATTCTAAACGTAATACAAATCTAGTGGATTCTAGAGTACTCTTATTTATTTAGGTGAAAAGCATGAGCAACTTACGTAGACTAAGTGCATGTTAATACTTCTAGCTATAGAACTCTCCGGGCTACTACATAGCCCAGTACTTAGTAGTTATCTGAATCCGTTGAAAGCTTTGTGTGTAATATTAACTAAGTATAGGCCCTATATTAAAGCTTATTAAATAGTGTTAACTCTAGATAATTTCCTGGTCTTAAGGTCTTAAAGTTATCTACTTAGGGCCGGTAAGTAGGCACTTACTATAATTTAGTACTTACACAACACCTACTTAAATAGATTTATGTGATACTAAATTAGCTAACTTATTAACTATAGTTTATTTTCTATTTTACTTTTTTCTACTAATTCTTACCTACGTTTGTCTCTTCTACACTGAAGGATAGTAATAATGTTATTAAAGTAGGGTGCTACTAAGTAAATGTCTACGCTAACTACTCTTCTAAAAGCTTTTAAGTAGATTTAATAGCTTAAGGATGATTTTATAAACGTGAACCAGTAAATAGAAAACGCAGAGAAGAAGGCGAAGACATCTGATAGGGCCTACTAATATAGTTATAGAAAGTTTAAGAAGTATAAGCGCAATATTATGTCTATTAAGTACTTAGAGTTCTATAATTCACTATTTGAGTTAAAGTTTTGCATGTTTAGTGGAATTAAGGATATTATAACTTAAGCTACTACGTATAAGAAGTAGTTCCTTAAGATAATACTAAATATTATCTAGCGTTATTACGACAACGCTATAACGGAATAGTAGGATAATTTAATTATTATAACTACTATAGTCTTACGTACCTAACTAGGTGCTACTATAAAGTACTTTAAGTGCCTATCTCTTAAGCAAAATTATAAAAATAATAGTAATAAGAAAATTAAGTAAGCAGAGACTATAAATTCATCTTTATAGTATTACTAATATAGTTAAGTAGTGTCTTAATTACTGCTACTGCCTATTACTTAAGCTATATTACTATAGAACTACGTTTCACGAAGAAAGTCTATTTTTTACTACTTAATAATATCATTCCGTGCACGCAGTGCTTTACTAAAGGCTAGTTATACAACAACAGTAATAAAGATATTAACTATAATAATATTTTACTATTTTTAATAGGGAGGATAGTTGACCTGTATTAGTATAAACCTTATACTAAAAACAATAGTTTATAGAGATAGCTAAAAAGAAGAGTACTATATATAGCTTTTTAATAATATAAGATCTTACTATACATAGCTATTACAGCTCTACTAGGACTTATCCCTTATAAATATAAATAATTTAAGACTTTTTATGACTCTTAAAGATTGAATTAAGGTACCTCTCTTTAGCCCTAGAGATTATAGTACTTATGTAAAGAGCTATTAGTTATTAAACTATATAATAGCTGTATTACTAAAGCATGTAGGGCCTTTTTATCTTTATATATACTTATAAATAATAGTGATTTACTAGTAATGCTTAGTTAAACTTACTTATTAAAGTATAAGCTTTAATTTCTAAGGCTACTATACTCTATCTTAGCTTTTATCCTTTCTATTATATTATATTCTCTTTTAATGAGTTGAAACTTGAGCTTGCTATGACTTAGTCTAGAAATTAGCACGCTAGTAGACTTAAAAAGCTTAAAAACATAAGCTTAATCAGATTATTCTATTAGTTAATAAAAGAGATAATAGTAGATTCTAGTACTCAGAAACAACATAATAGTATAGCTCTATATTATAAAATTAGTATAGCTATACGTTAGACTGTCTTAGAGTGTATAGGCATTACTATATTAAAGCTAGTTTTTATACTAGAAATGCGTTAGCTAATTAAATAAGTACTAAGCTATTTCTTATTACTACTTTTAATCTTAAGTCAGATTTAATAATAATCTAAGCGCTTATATAATTTATATAGCTATATATCTTATAATAAAATACTTATAAATTATATAAAGTGAGTACTTTGCATTAGCCAGGATTAATAACTTACTTTTACTAAAGATAGTAATTAATATAATAGCTTTATATAAAAAGGTGTCACGTAGTGCGCATAAGGCTAATAATAATTTCCTAATATTAAAAAGAGATTCTAGGGCTTAGATAAGACTATTCTATAAAAACTTAGATTAAAAGAGGCTTAAGGTTAGCACTGTAGTAAGAAAAGTCTATTATACTATAAAAAAAAAGTACTATATAAATCAGGCTTAGAGATAATAATATAAATGTAATTTTTAAAAAGAAGTAGATTATACGCATTTAGAACTAATAATAGTAAATTATTTTAATAGAATTATAGTAATATTTATTATATGTATAGATTATATAGTGTTACCAAGCGTCACTACAGCGACACTTAGTAATATATAATTACTAAAAATTAAAGTATCTTTTATTTATTTTACTATATAGTATGTCTCACTATACAGTAAGGGACATTAGTTAAATTATTAAAATATTAATTATATAAAAATTTTTAGTAACTTTAGTATTCCTCTAGTGCAGAATAACTAGATTCTAATTACATAATATTTTTTTTTTAACTAACTAGAACGTGAGAAACTTTAGTGCTATTTTAGTAAAGTTTTAAACTAAAAACTCTCTCTATTTAAATAAAAGAAGCTTTACTACACTTAGTAATAATAAACTGCTATATAATATAACTAATTAAGAAAAAGAAAGTTCTAAATACACTATTTTAAGTAGTTAAAAAGTTTAAAAGTATAGTTCTTAAAAAATAAAAAATCTTAGTTAAATACTATTATAGTAGAATTAAAATTATTACTACTACTTAAGTTTTAAGTTAATAATAGCTTAATTTTAGTATACTTTTAAAAAAGCTATTTTAGTTAAATTGTTTTTTTAATACTATAGCCTAAAGAGTGTGTTTAGAATTATTATAAGTAGAAAATATATATAGTCTTACTTTTTTATATATTATTTAGTAAGTAATTAAGTATTAAAATAATAATATAACTTAATAATTTATTATTATACTACTATTTAAAGCTTTTATTTTAGAAACAAATTTTAAAGTCTACTTTTATAAGCTATAAATAGCTAAAAACTAAGTTATAGCTTAAAAAGTTAGTAGCTTAAAAAGTCTAAGGTCTTATTATTTTAGTATAGTTATATATATTAGTATACTTTAAGTTTAGCTTATAAACTAAATATAACTATAGTTAATATTAATTAAAAAAACTTACTAAAAAGCTTTTTATAGTAGAAAACTACATTAAAATTATATTTTACTATAATATTATATTATATGAGATTAATTTCAGTACTACTATTATAAAAAGTATAAAGTTTTATAGGGTTTTTTTACTATCTAGAATTAAATTAATAGTAACTGTTATGGTGCGGTCCTATAGGAACTATTATTCCTAAGTTTATTTAGATTAAGTATTATATAAAGTTTCTGTATAGACTATATAGGCTTTTTTATTTTTAGAATCTTATATATATTCTGTCTATAGTCTCTATACGTAGCTCTGTAAGCTACATCTTATAATCTACTTTATATTATATATTATTATTATAGTTATTAATTTTATCTATACTCTATTACTTCCTGACAGTAACAGTAATTTATACCTTTTTTTTAATAAATTTTAGTTCTAATTATATTTAAAAAAAAAGTTAGTAATTAAAGCTTTTTTTTTTAAGTAATTTTTTTTTCTAATTATAGTTTTTTTAATATTTTTAAAATTTTTTTTTAACTAGTTTTAAATAGCTTATAGTTCTTTTTTAGAAAGTTTATAAAAGCCTATTAATTTACTAACACTTTTTTTTTGTTTTAGTACTAGAAGTATTTTCTAACTTTTTTTAAAATTACTTCTTACTTTTATAGGTTTTAAATATACTACTAAAGTAGTTATATTTTTAAGTTTTTATTATAAAGTTATTAAATAGTTTATAAATAGTTTTTAAGTTATTACTATAGTAAAAATAAAGGGCTTTTTTAGTATTTAAAACTACTTTTTTAAACTTAGCTTAAGTTTTAATATTTTATAAAGTATTAATACTTTTTATTTAAAAGTAAATAAGTTTAATAAGCTTATTTTTAATAAAGCCTATTTTTACTTATTTTTATATGCTACTATTATAATTAATAAATAGTTAAAAATTTATATACTTAGCCCTTAATATACAGTAATTAATTAAGTTTATATATTAGTTATTAAGCTTTATTTTAATGCCCTAGTACTTTAGTATATTCTTAAACTTTATAAGTACTAAATTTTAAGTAAAATTTTAAATATAAGTATAAAGCTAAAGCTAAGTATAAATAGTATTAGAATTTACTTTCTAAAAAATTAAATTTTTTAGTATATAATTACTAATTCTTAAAATAATTTAATAAGTGCATTATTTAAATTTCTTTATTATAAATAAAAATTAAAAGTAGTTGTTTATATTTTAAATCTAATTCTTTAGTATTTATATTAAAGAATTTTTTTTTAGTATAAAAGTATTTGTACTTTTTTAAAGTTATTTAACTAACTTTAGTTAGCTAAAATATACTTACTTTTCTACTAACTAGGTTAAAAGTTACTTATAAGCTAGTACTTATTTTACTAGTAGCTAAAAAACTATAGAGTTATAGTTAAATAAGCTTTAAAATAATAAACTATTTTTTTTAGTTTATATAATTTTTTTCTTAAAGGCTTATAACTTTCTAAAAGTAAGAAAATAGTTAATAAACTTATAAAGCTAATTAGCATTTCTAAAATAGTTTAGAACTAAAGTTAGTCTTATATTTCTTATTTATAACAAAATAGTGTTTAAGCTAGTTTCTAAGTATATATTTCTATAACTTATAAAATACTAATTTAGTATTAATATATTTTTATTTTTAGTAGTATTACTTATTGTGACAATCCGTTACATGCTATAGCCACATTCCATAGTCACGTGAAGTGTCTTACATGTGAGTCACTTATTACGTCCGTAAGTTACGTGCTACGCTTTCACGTGCGTACTGAGAGCGCTCTATAAAAGCCTCGCCTCCCTTTCTTTTTACACTCTTTCTTCTTTTCTCTTTTTCATACTAGAGTAGCTCCAATACAGCGCCTTATTGCTCACAACCACTTGCGATTGCCTACAGGTTCATGCTGGCCGTGATATTACTCTAGTATCACCCCTTCTTTGGCCTGTGAAGGCGACATAATATCAGTCAAACCGAGTGCTCAAACGTAGTTTGCAGTACCGACGACTTTTCTCACTCTTTTCAAGTCCTACCGTGATAGGCAACCCCAATTGCACTACAAGGTAGTGTAATGAAGCCCTGGATTGGCAGGCAACGAGCGATCATCCTACGACAGGCTCTCATCGCATTTGAATCTCTGGTCATCTCCAAAAAGCAGCACACGGCTGGCTCTAGGAGCTCTCACCACGATACGCTCTCTGGTCATCTCCAGATAACAGACCTTCTGGAGCTCTCACCAAGACACTTATTCACTAATCATCCTCAGGAGACGCACTTCCTGCAGGCTCTTATCGTGATGATGAGGACGACGACGATGACGACAGCAACCCATCGACAAGCGCCATTACGCCAACTCGGCAACTAGCAGTAACCCACAGACAAGCGTCACTACGTCTGCAGCGTGCAGACGGCTAGTACACACACACGAACAATCTCAGTGCGCGTCACGAGGCGGCTGAGTGGAGAGAAAGGAGCAAGAGCTAGGAAGCCAAGCATTGCTAGCACTGCCCGGTTGTAAACCGAGTTAGGACGACCTATACCCCCAGGCCCCTGCTTGCAAGCCTGCTGAGTTATAGTAGCCATCAGGTTGCTTTATGTAGTTGAAAACGTTAAACCTCGTAGTAATTCCTGTGAACTCTGTAGTAAGTCAATGCAAAGACAAAATGGTGAAAGCAACCGCCCTGGAGCTGAGGGCCTTCTCAAGCATCGGCATCGATGACGACATTACTCTTTACCCTGAGGACACCCCACATCACTTCTATATATCGATAAAAGAGCTTGAAAACGACCGACGAGACAAGCTCAGACGTCTGGAAAAGCAAACAAGAGATAAGAGCATCCCCATAACCATCAAGAAGCGTACTAAGGATGGACAAACGTTATCCACCGACATAGCCACATGGACCAAAATGGACCCGACAGAGATTGCCGATGAGCTTCATGAGCAAATTCTCTATATCAAAGCACTGGAGCAGTAGACCGACACTTTGTTCCGCATTGCCAACGATGCCCTACATGCTGAGAGCGAGATTGCAGAAGCCCTGCTCCCATCCAAAGTGAAGACTCAAGCAGAGAAGGCTGTGAAAGCTTGATATCAGCCAAAGCCGATTCAACCACTGGAAGAAGAAGAAGAAGCAATCTCCGAGGCTGATGAAACTCCGTCACAGCCTGCCAAGCAACGACAGACACGCCAGAATGCCAGGTTCCCTTCTCTTCGTGGAGGATCAAGCCCTGCTCTGCATCGTACGCCTGGTGCAGCTAAGCGACAAGAACCGACGACCCCAGGATTAGTATACGCTACCCATCTAAGCGTCTCACAAGGCAAGAGGTCTGCCAAATTCCCTGACCCGCCTATTCTCGACGACGGCGTCAATCCGACCTTCAAGAACTGGAACAAGCAGATGAGGAACAAGCTCAGGCTTAACGCAGACTGGTATGAGTGCGACGATCCAGACGCCACAGAAGCAGCACGAATTGCTTATATCCAGACTCACATCGCCGGCAAGGCCAGCGATTTTCTTAACCCTTTCCTGGATGCCAGAGAAGACCGAGGAGAAGAGGTTGCTGTGGAAGACGTGATACAGTACCTCCAGAGCGTCTTTAAAGACCCTGACCAACGCATCAAGGCGCGACAAGAGCTCAGGTCTCTCAGGATAAAGCCCTCCGACGATTTCAACCAGTTCCTAGCAAACTTCATGCGGCTCGCCAATCTCGCCAGGATGCCACAAGACCAGTGGAAGGAAGACCTCCATGAGATGCTATACAGCGAGCTACGTACGCACATGGAAAGCAAATACGCCCAGGAGTACTGCACCTTCGAGATGTACTACAACAAGGCTCAGCACATGGCACGTGGACTAGCCTGATCCAACCGCGAGCGTACAGAGCGTAGAGCGCTGCTCCAAGCCAGAGGAAGCCCGCCAAGAAGCATCAAGAAGAGCAAGCCTGCGCCAGCTTTCGACATTAAACCAGCAACTGCTACAACCACCTTGCTTACCAAGCAAACCTGCTATAGCTGTGGCAAACCCGGTCATCTCTCGCACGATTACTTGACGCCTAGGAGAATTGAGAGCAAAACAGTCGATCAAGAAGAGTACTCAGACGATGCCCTAGAACCAGACGAAGACTCGGGAAACGAATTACTCTAGGCGAAGTCTCCTGCCTAGAGTACCCTCCTAGAGTATCTAGTGCACCTGTACGGCTAAGCGACATAATCGGTAGTCCTGCTCTTACAATGAAGTGTCGAGTTGCTTTAGGTGACGTGGGTATCAATCTCTTTAGCTTACTAGATACCAGAGCTAGAGAAACTGTCTTCATTCATTCTTGACTATACCAAGTTGTCAAGGAACGCCTTCGACCCAGGTTCTATTATTCACAGAAAAGCATTCCTGTTACAGGACACAACAATCAGCCAACAGGCGTAGTCAATCAGTTCTTTTCAGCCAATCTAGTAATAGATAGGCATCGCACCGCCACATGGTTTATCTTTTGCGACACTAGACGTCACGACCTGATTATCGGCCGAAAATGGATCGAATCAACAAGAACAATGCTGGATCCGATCAACCGACGCATAGTCTGGCCTGAAGACGCCAAAATCGATGCTAAACGCGACATCATGATACCCAGTAAGGCATTTACCAAGCCAGCAATCAACCCAATGCACCAAGAGGATGCCGATAGACGAGACAAGCTGTTTAACGCACCCACACCAAGGAGAGGCACTTCATGGCAAATTAATCCAGCAATAACTGTCGCCAGTCTTAGTCCAGCTTCCACACCCTCGGTTACAGACACTGTCTCCCTCGCCCCAGATAATGTAGCACAACAAGCGATGCCAGCAGCAGCGATAGACAGCACTGAAGAGAAGCATAAAGCACCTATCCAAGATTAGGCTCCATACAAGCTCATAGATTACATCCTGCAGGTTAACTGTTCCAGCAACGCTCTCCAGCCTTATCGTGAGATGGCGAAGCACGACAAGCAGGACTGGAAGTTAGAAGAAGGCCTGCTAACTTGATTTGGAAAACTCATGGTTCCCGATATTGACAATATAAGGACGCATCTCATTAAGGAGGTTCATGCTCGCCAGGTTACAGCCCATCTAGGAAGGAGGAAGACCAGACAGCTACTCTCAGCTCGATATTACTGGCCAGGTCTACCGTCAGACGTCGACACCTATGTCGCCAACTGCAGAACCTGCCGCCGTGTGCATGTCCCACGTGATAAGACTCTAGGTTTGCTGCATCCCTTGCCAATAGGCGAGCGCTGCTGGCAGCACATCTCTTTCAATTTTAAAGCATTCCCAAAGGACAAGAAAGGGCGTGATAATGCTTTCATAGTCGTCGACCGCCTAGGCAAGCGAGCGTTCTTACTACCCTGCACAAAAGAGGTCACCGCATCGAAAGCAGCTAAGCTGTACTACAAATACATCTGGCGCATCTATGGCCTGCCAGAGACAGCAACATCAGATCGAGGTCCTTAATTTGTCTCTGCTTTCATGGATGAACTCTGCAAACTCACTGGCGTAAAGCAAAAGCTTTCCACGGCCTACCATCCGCAAACTAATAGAAATACAGAGATCTTTAACTAGTACGTTGATCAGAGGCTGAGACCCTTTGTCAATCACTACCAGGATAACTGGTTAGACCTGCTGCCCTCTATGGATTTTGCACAAGCCATCCTACCTCATGAATCCACAGGCCTATCGCCGTACAAGATAGAGCTTAGCTATAAACCCCGTCTACATTTCGATTAGCGCGAGCGTACACGTAAATCACCTATAGTTCGCAAACAGCTCACTTGCAAGGAAGCTCAAGCTTTTGCCTCTAGGGCTTATAAAGCAGTTAAATGGGCACGTGACAACCTAGTAAAAGCTTAAGCTTATTAAATAAAGCAAGCGAACAAGCACCATCGCGAGCCAGATTTCAAAGTGGGAGACTAAGTGTACATTACTGTCACCGAGCAACCTTCGAGGGACGCAAGAAGATGGAGAGAACTCTATTGATTGACAACTGAGTAGAGCTATCCTATATATAAATAATGAGTGGAATGTACTAGAAGGAGGATTTGTAAGCATTGTAACGATCGACAGTGGGGTCGACAAAAAAGGGGAATCAGTGGCGTTGCTCGGTTACACACCCCCCCAGCTTGAACGTACAAAGAGAAAGCTGAGATAGGCATAAAAATGAAGCCAATTTGAAGTTAAACGAAATCAAATACTGAGAAGCCATTGTCGTTGTTGGCAGTTGCTGAAGTGCGCAGTCTCTCAGTGAGGTCGACTAGGCCTAATTGCTTCATAAAAGTTTCATGTTTCTGCCGAGATAGACTTTTCGTCAATCCGTCTGCTGGCATCTTGCCTGTGGGTACCCATTTGACGGCAAGTCGACCCTCCTGGACTTCCTGCCTTACCCACATTTGGTGTGTGTCGACATGCTTGAGCTTTGTCTGTAGCCTGGCTGTCTCTTTGGTGACTATTTGTACCGTTTGAAGGTTGTCGCACCAAATAGTTGGCTTTATCTCAGGGTCAAAGCCTAGATTCTTGAAGAATCTCACCCACCACTGCATCTCAGAGCCAGCGGTTGAAAGGGCAAGTAATTCAGCTTGTGTCGTCGATTTTGTGACTGTACGTTGAACTGTCGATTTCCAGTCGATAGGCAAGCCAAAAAGTTTGAAGATGAATCCTTGTGAGCTTTTTCGCGTGTCTGGTTGATCAGCAAATGCTGCATTAGTTGCTCTAAAGAAAATCGGTTCTCCTGGGTCTTCAGGCACTGAGTAGTATAAATCCTGGCGCTGCTCTTCAGCAGAAGCTTCAATAGCGTAGTACTGGGTTCCAGTAAGGTAACGCCAGTAATGTAATGCAGCAGCAATGTGCGCTTGTCCAGGATTCTGGAGGTGCCTTACTAACGTCGAATGTGCTTGAGCGACGTCTGGTCTTGCAAAAGTAGCAATGTAGGCCAAAGAGCCCACAAGCTGTTGATAGAACTTTGTTTTGGAGGGAGGGGAATCCTCTGTTGATGCGGCCAGTGCTTCTGTTGCCAGTGGCGCAGTCGGGTATCGTTATATAGATGATTTGATATTAAATTTGTTTGTAATTTTGTCGATGAAGCTGTCCAGGCAAAGCCAAATCTTTTTACTGAATCGTTCTCGTACGATTTGAATTCCTAGGAACCAGCGTAATTCTCCTAGACAGCGAATTTTGTAGCGGCTGAGAAGCTTGCATTTGAATGCTTTGACCTGCTCACGCTTGTGGTTGAACGCCAGGACAACAATGTCGTCGACGTAAAAGAAGACAATTAAATCTTCGTTAGAAAACAAGCAGGGTGCATCTGGAATTTGCTTTAAGCCTAGCTCTAGGAGTGTGGCCTTTAGTTTATTATACCAAAGCAGTAGTGCTTCTTTCAGCCCATATAAAGCTTTAAGCAATAAGAGAAGTTCTCTAAGCTCTGGAAAGCCTTGTGGTGCTCGACAGTACACTTTGTGATTTATTTTTACATTAAGAAAAGCGTTCAGTGCGTCGTATTGGTACATGTTAAAGTCAAAAGCAGCAGTAATTGCTATAAGTGCGCGAAATAGATGAGCGGCCATTATCGCAGCGTAGGTGTCTCCCTAGATTATCTGAAGGTCGCCGCGTACGCATACTCGAGCCTTGAATTTTAAGAGATAGCCGTTTTCATCGAATTTGTAGGAAAACACCCACATGAGAGGGAGAATCTCTGCGTCTTTGCTAGCCTTAGTAAGAGTAGTTTTAATAAAACAGCCTATACGTATTATGCTTTCGATTTCAAGACCAGCAGCCTTAATAAAGTCTTTTCCAAATGGATGTGTCGCAAGATCCTTCCAGGATTTTGGTGGCGGAGGGAGTTAATCCCTGTGTAGTCGAAATTTTGGCAATTCTGCATTAAGTTTCGATGAGACATTTGGTAAGAATCCAGTGGCAAATGAGGTGACATATGTTGCCAAAACTTGATAAGTTGCACCAGAACGAAGTCTTGAATCGATCGTATGAGAGCCTGTAACCTCATCCTTTTTTGGCGCATTATTGTAGGTTCTGCTAGGGATGTACGGTTCCGGTGAGCTGGGTCTAGATTGCTCTGATATTAACGAATTTTCGATTAAATCTTCGCTTGCTGTTGGTGTTGGAAGCTGTGGCAATTCGTCTAAATCTTTTTCTGATGTATTCTCAGCGTGGTTTGGTTCTTGAGTAGATATTCCTTAAGAAGCTGAGTTTGATGAAGACGATGCTAGGTTATCTGATTTGTCGTCAGATTTGTCTGATTTGTCTACATTGTCGATTCGATTCGTCGCAGTGTCAGAGTGTGTGTGTAGGGACTTTTCAGGCATGGTAAGAACTTTAATAATCTCTTTAACACGCTCTCCTTCTGCATAAGCCTCCTAGGGCTTGTAAAACGAATTCGGCTTAAGAATGACATCTCTTACACGGATAACGTGAGATTTTGCTGGTAACCATACTTGATAAATGTCCGTTAAGTTGAAGCTGACTAGGTGGCCTATGAGAACACGCGAACGAAGTTTCTTACTCCGTTTAATATCTTTATTTAGTGTAAATACTTTGCAGCCAAAGGGTGTAAGATGCATGATTGGTGGTTTACAACCGTACGCCATTTCATAAGGTGTCTTCTAGCCAAGAGATTCTGTTGGCGTAATATTAAGAATTGTTGCCGTATACTTTACACACTTGTTGCTGAGTGTCTTAGGGAGATTAGCTTCTTCTCGTAAGGAGCGTGCTCTTTTAAGAATCGATTTTCCAGCTTACTCTACTGTGCCATTTTGTTGCTTAATGTCTGGCGCTCGAAGTTCAAGCTTAATTCCTTAGTCACAGCAAAAGTTTAAGAATTCGACGCCTAGTCCTCGTTCTCCATCGTATTTGAAGACGTTGACATCTTGATTGAATTGTCGCTTGATAAAAGCAACAAGATGTAAAACTGCAGGAATTACATGTGCATAGCCACGTGTTGGCATTGTTTCGGTAAAATGTAGCTTGGTACATGTGTCGATCCTATGAAAAAGATAAAGGTCGCTATTGTAGCAAGGTCTGCCTGAAGGCGTTAGCATGATAAGATCGATTGCAAGGCGGTAGAACGGCCTTGTAGCGGGAAACTCAGGTGTTGTACGTCGTAAGATTGTTTTGTGTATCTTTGATTTAATGTATGTCTCGCACTCTTTAAGCATTGGAGCCCTTTCAGTGTCTGTCAGCACTGCTCTAATAATATTGTCTGGAAGATAGTCGATAGCCTCCTTGCTGGCATGGGCAAATAATCGATGAAATTTAAGATGAGAAGCGCTAATAGGGCGTCTGTCCATGCGAGAAGGCTTCCATGGACGAGCTCGAAGTTGTTTTGAAGCGAAGACTATAGCAGGGTTTTAGTTCTTATCTTCTTGATTGGCAAGCAGCCAGTGTCCTTCATCGAATTCGAGATGGCATATAATGTCCCCTGTCAGTCTATTGTAGAGGCAGTCTTGTTCTGAATCGAGGTGGATGTTGCTTATCCTAGCACGAGAAAGACTAACAACGTTTGTAAAGTAACTAGGGACATAGGCAACGTCAGAGAGTTGTATGGCACCGACTCCTGTTGGTGTATTTACTTAGAGGGTTATATTGTTAAAAGCTTCGATTTTGAGAGTGTCTCCTCCTGCTATAATAGCATCATCTAGAGTGGCTGGATAAGCCTATTTCTAGTTCGCTTTTGAATTGCAGACGTGAGCGTTCGATGCAGAGTCAAGTAACCAGCAATTCTTAAGGTAGGAGATCGATTCATTAACCCTTGCTGTTGAAAAGGTGGCAATGATTGGAGTGTCTTGAAACGGTCTTGCTATCGGTTAAGCTTTGTCTTTAGAGATGGTTATTGAGACGCTCTCTTTCATAGATGTTAGTAAGCTGCTTGGTTTGCTTGCATTAGATTGCTTCTTTGCCTCCATTGCCTCCTATTGCTTCAGCATAGTGTTGATTCGGCTTCGAAGAGATGGATTTTGGGCAAGTTGCCGTTTGATGTCTGCTTTAATTATTGGGTCTGGTTTCCAGTTACGAGGTCGCCAGTGTTTTGGATTGATGTAAAAGTAAGAGGTGTACTAATAGACCTTGTTACATAAGCATGGCTTACTCAGTCTGCTCTTATTATTTGGTGATGATGATAGATTTCCTTTCAAAATAGCAAAGCTTACTGCAGCAGCGGCGGCTACTGCTAGATCTAGCTTCATACATCAGTAATAATTCTGAAAATTAGAGATAAGTTCGTTAATCTCAGGTATGTCCTCTTCTTTAGATTCTTTGCGAAGTAGGTCGAAGGTTGCAGCAGCTGCGTAATCAGGAGCAATTTATTTAATGGCTAGGAGAAAATCTTTCTAAGCACGATTTTCCTGCACATCTGGAATTTTAAGCTTCTTAGCGATGGTAATAATGTTTCGCTAGTTCTTAATCCAGCGTTCAATATTTTAATTACGCTTGTAAATCTTAATATTTTAATATTTAGCCTCATATTCTTAGGCGCGCGTTGCTGCTGTAGGAGCGATTTACTCTTTAAGTATAATAAATCATTTATGTGCTGAGAGTTTACCTTCGATTAATAGAATATAGTGCTTTATAATAGTACGACTAATCTCTATTACTAAGTTTACTAGAGCCTTCTTCTTAGCGCGATAGTTGACTAGTTCGTTTTTATAGGTATTTATTAAAGCCCTGTATGTGGCTTATTAGCTAGCGTTAAGCTAAGACACTATAGTTACTCCCTATAAGACATTAGCAGCAGTTAGCTTAGTAGGTTCTTAAAGAGCTAGGATTTTATCCTTCTTAATGTCGGGATTATAGTACTGCCAAACATCAGCTTATTAAGCGGTGTCTTAATAAAGGAAAATCTAAGATATCTAGTTAGCAGGTTTGTTAAGGACGATAGTAACCTTCTAGGTTATGTAGTCAATTTCAGAGTCTATTTTATATTAATTAGTGAAGTAAAAAGATAGAGCTTGGTACTTTATAAGGGTCTGCTTAGTGCTTTATAAGAGTCTACTTATTAATATAAAAAGATATCTAAAGGCCTTATGCTGAATAGAAGCTTTTAGATAAGTTAAATTAAATAGATTTAATACACCGCATATGCAAATAAACCGTTAAATTAAGACAAAATTAATTAATTAATTAATTAGAGTTAAATTAATAATTTTATGTGGTTACTATAGTAATAAATAAGCTTAGTAGTAACTTAGGCTTATAATTATCACTAAGTAACCTTTAAGGGACGTAAGAAGATAAAAAGAATTCTATTAATTAACAACTAAGTAGAGCTATCCTATATATAAATAATAAGTAAAATATACTAAAAGAAGGATTTATAAGCATTATAATAATTAATAATAAGGTTAATAAAAAAGGGGAATTAATAGTGTTACTTAGTTATAATTACTAGAAAAGAATAAATAACTAATTACTCTAGCGCTAAGCTTAATCTTTAAATAGTAAAGCTATACTCTATTATTAATATAAAAAAATACTCCTATATTATTAACCTGCCTACTTATATGAAAATGTTAAATATTTTTCATGCTAATTATTTACATAAGAACTCTAGTAACTTTTTATTTAACTAAGATAAAACACCTGATAACCCTATTAAGATTAATAGTAAACTAGAGTATAAAGTTAATTAAATTCTTATAAGCCATATCCATAAAGGCGTCCTGCAATATAAGGCTAACTAAGTAAACTATAATTCTAATAATATATAATATAACACAAGAAGCCTCATCAGCGTACTATATAAAGTATAGGACTTTTATAAATAGTATTCTAACTATACTAGTCTATCTATACGCCTAGAAGCCTGGCTGAGAGCTTATTAATAAGAAGAGATACTAGAACTAACAGATAAGAACAATCTAGCAATCAAAAAAGGCAAAGAAATAAGGAGAAAAAGGAGGAAGTAATATAGAAACTAAAAGTCTATATTTTGCTTTATTCTTTACTTATTTTACTATTTTCCTTTAGGATTGAGGATGATTCTACTCTTTTAGAGAGAAGTAATATAACAACCTATCACATGCTATAGCTATATTCTATAGTTATATAAAGTATTTTATATATAAGTTACTTATTACGTCTGTAAGTTACGTACTATGCTTTTATATATATACTAAAAGTACTCTATAAAAGCCTTACCTTCCTTTCTTTTTACACTCTTTCTTCTTTTCTCTTTTTCATACTAGAGTAGCTTTAATATAGTATTTTATTACTTATAACTACTTATAATTACCTATAGGTTTATGCTAGCTGTAATACTTATTTAACTAGCTAAAAATTAGCTTTAGTTAATTTACTAGTAATATAATAAACATTTATAAACATTTAAATTAAAGAAAAAAACTTAATAATATTATAAACTCTAAATACTATAATACTAAAAAAAAATTATATAAGTATACTTATAACTTTATTTAGTAGCTTTCTATTATTAAAGTACTTAATATTTAATAATTTTTTAAAAGTAAGCTATTATATATTTTTAATAAAATAGTTTTTATTATTATTAAAAGCTTTCTATTTTTAAAGTTAAAGCTCTTAATAGCTTTTAGTATAAACTTATTTAATACTAAAACTTTTATAATTTTTAATTTTTAAACTATTTAAGAGCTTTTAAGTAGCTTATAAGTAATTATTTTACTTTTTTACCTTTTTATATATAAAGCTATAAAGTAGAATTTAATAATATTTTAAATTTAAGAAAGTAAAAATAAAATAAATTTTCTAGTTTTTTAAGTTAGCTACCTTTTTAAAACAAAGTAAAAAAAATTTAAATATAAAAGAAACTTTATAAGTAGAAAGTATAAAAAGCAAAAAAAAAATTTTTATAAAATAAACTAGAAAAAAAAAATTCTTAAAAAGTACTTATAGAGTTTAAAAAGTATTTATATACTTAACTATATACTAATTTTATAGGCTAGTATCTTAATACTAGCTACTTAATAAAAGTCTATAAAGTACCTAAATAAGCTAGTTAAAAAATAGTAAAGAAAATACCTTTTATACTTACTTTTTTTTATTTTACTATTTTATAAACAAATTATAAGCAAAATATAGGTTCTTTATAAATATAATATTATAAAATAACTAGTATTAATGATAAAGTACACTTTTTTTTACTTATTTAGTAACTAGTATAGTTTATAAAGTAATAATTAACTTTATTACTAAATAAGCTTTACTCTTTTTATAATAGTACTTATACTAATACTTTTTACTTACTATTTTTAAATTTTATTAATAATAATTTTTTACTACTTATATAATACTTATTTACTATATTTTTAATACTAATAAAATTTATATATATTTTCTAATTTTTGTATAAATAAGCTACTTACTAAACTTATTATTTACTCTTTTTATAACTATAAAATAGTTATAATTACTACTACTATTATAACTATAGTAATAGTAATAGTAATAATTATAGCAAAAAATAGCTATATAAAAAAAAACTAATACTAAATAAAAAAAACTTTATTACTATTACTATTAAAATAAGTATAATAAAGTTAAAAGCTGTTATTATATAGTATATAAAATATAAAGTTAAAAATATATAGTATTTAAATAAGTTTTTTAGCTTTAACTTAATATTATTAAGTTGCTTTTTTATTTTTATATTTTAGGTATTAAATTTTTACGTAAAACTTTAGTATAAAATACTAAAATATTTAGTAATAAATATTAACTTTTTTTTTAATTTATACTTTTTTAGGCTTTTTTATATTAAGTAGTAAGATCTTAATATTTTTTATAAATACTAAATAGTTAGTTTAAATTAAGTAAGTTAAAAACTCTTATTTTATAACTACTAAATTTTAATAAAAAATAATATAATATTATTATAATAAATATAAAAGGTTTTAGTAATTTATTATTATTTTATTATTATTTTTATATTTACTATTTTTACTATTTATATATAAGTTAGACTATACTAATTATTTATTAATAAAAAGTTATATAACTTACTTAAGTAATTGTAAATATAGTACTTTTACTTATAATAAATAAAAATTACTTTAAGTAAATAAGTTAAAACTAGCTATACTTTATATAAACTTATATAAAACATAAGTAAAATAATAGTTTATTAAAGTATTACTATTTTACTATTTAATACAATAAATTTAGTTTTTATTAAATTTTTTTAGCTTTATATACTTAGCCTTGTATAATTAGTTTATGTGTATTTTATAGTAATATAATATTTATTTTAGTTAATATTTTATTAATTTATTTAAACTATATAATATATACTATTTTTTTTGTTATATATTACTTTTAATAAAGTAAAAGTTATACTAATATATTTGATAAGTAAGTGCTCTAGATAAGTAAGCGTTTTATCTTAAAACTCACTAAAAAATCAAGAATTTGCACATGAATATCTCAACAACTACATGATAATAAATTCTAGAAATTTAATAGGGAATTAACAGTGCGTCGAAATGAATACCATTGAATTTTTAAGAGCTAGCAATTAATAGTTATTAAGATAATTAAGGGAAAGTAAAAAAACGTGAATTTGGAGGCTGAAATACTACTATCTTAATAACTATTAATTACTAGCTCTTAAAAATTCAATGGCATCCATTTCGACGCACTGTTAATTCCCTATTAAATTTCTAGAATTTATTATCATGTGGTTGTTGAGATATTTATGTGTAAATTCTGAATTTTTTAATAAGTTTTAAAGTAAAGCACTCGCTTGTCTGGAGCACTCACTTATTAAATACATTATAATTTATATTAATAAAAGTAAAAAAGTAGTTTACTAGTAATATTTTAGTAATAAAAAAAGTAAAACACTATATAAACTATTATATAAAATAGTAAATTTTAGTACTTTATAATAACTTTATATTTAAGTTACTTTAGTAAGTTTATTTTACTATTATTTATAATTATAGTTATTAAGTAATAAAGTATTAAACTTTTATTTAAAAGTAAAATAGTAAAAAAAATTTAAAATTTAATTTTAAAATAAAACTTACTTTATAGTAGTATATTAATATTACGAGTTGCTAACTTACTAGCGTAAATTATACTAGTAACTAGCTGTTTAACTAACTATATAACATTTTAGTCAGTTCCCTCACTTCTAGATCAGATAGCTTGTTAGACTTAGTAGAAGTTAGTTAACTTAGTAGAGATAGAAAGAAGTAATATAGTAAGTTAAGATTTAATAAGATAGTATTAAACTATTTTACTTAAGGTGTGAATCTTAATTTTAGAGTAACTATAAAGAATTAAAAGTAACCATGAGCTGTCTAATGCCTCATACTTATAGTAGATCCTCCATGCGTATATTGTATACCATTTGGAAGTATATTAGATACTGCTAGAGGCTACTAGAGGCTGCTAGAGGTTCTGTTATCTTGCTTCTTCTCTATCTGCCAAGCCCTACTTTGTCATGTGAAGGGATGCTCCGGATCTCCCCATATAGTTCTATATCTCTATTCTTACTTCTTGGCCTGTATCTTGGCCTGTGCTAATGCGTCCTGTGCTTGCTTGTAATTTTTCCTTTCAAGCTCAAACATACGTTTCTATTCTAGAGCTTTATTGGCCGTTGCTGCTAGTTCCCTCAGCTCTTTAGGTGCGGTTGCCTTTTTGACTGAATTATTAGTTATCCTATTACTATTCGTAACACTATCCCCTTCTTCTAAGTCTTCGTCTTGGAAGATAGTTTCTCTTTTCTATAAGTAGTATAAAGGCAGCAGGTCTTTTGCCCTGTGTTCTAGGCTGTAAGACTCTTAACTTTCTTTCTTTCCTGCCTAGCTTTTTAATGATGACACGTTTTAAGTCGTCTCTAATACGTGCTTACTGTTTAGCTTCTCAGATCCGTAACAAACCCCGTTACATGCTGACACCTTGCTTGAACTGTTCTCGTCGAGGCGATAATTGCCTTATGAACTTAAGTTCTAGTCATTATTCAGCCTGCGCCGGTCGCAACGTGAAGTGTGACCTAATTGTGTTATAATTAGAATAGAATCACCTCAACCGTGACAAAGTAAAGCTTTGTTATTAGCTTAATTCTATTAAGGATCAGCGTTCCGAACTTCGTGCTTATGAGTTACAACTTTATCATGAACTCACGCAAGTGGATTCAAAAGAGAAGGAAATGTTTGATCAGGAGATGGCTTCAATTCGTGAAGTTTAAGCTCTTAAGGAAGAAGAGGCTTGTTCTTAGGGTTAAGGAACTCATATACTGTAACCTGTAGTGTCTGATGTTGGTTTGCCCTCCTTCTTAGGTTTCAAGTAGAACGTTCTGTATCCCTATTTGCTGGATGCGGCCTTAGAGCAAGTATTTACTGGTTCATCTAATAGTACTAGTCAATTAGCTCTGAACTGTTCTTTAAGTTTCTAACTGGCTTCTATATATTATCTTTAGGTCTATAGTTCTTTTATCTAACTAAATACTTCTACTAACGTCCAAATCGCTGGTAGTCCAGAATTCACTAAACTTCATACTTAGTAGTGTCTTTCTTAAGTTTGAGTCTTGTCTATAGTTTAGCGTTTTATAGTGCTGGTTCTAATCTTGAAATATGGAAAACTAGGTAAATCCTAGTGTCTTTAGGTAGTTATAGTTTATAATTTACAGGTCCTATTTATCATTTAATCTTAAATAGTCCTAATTTAATGTGATCCAGTTTTTTTAATGGTTGTTTTATTTCTAAATTTTTTCATAGTAGGAAAACCTTATCCCCTCTCTTAAAGATTAGTCCCTTAATTTTAAATTTGTCTTTTCGTTATTTGCTGAGGACTCCTTTTTAGGTGATTTTTCCTGCTATTTCTTAATAAAGTTATTACAACTTCTCAACCTTCATTCTTGCTGATTCTGATATCTTGTTTAGTTTTCGTGGTTCTCGATAAGCCGTAGGCTTATAATTATAATTTATAAAGAATAGTAATCTTTTAGTAGTTAATGACTTTATAGAGTTATATATAAACTTAGCTATTAATAGTAAGTCACTCTAATTATCTTATTATTCGTTAACGTATATTTATAAATATTATTCTAATATCTGGTTTATTTGTTCCGTTTGTTTATCTATTTATAGGTGAAATGCTATTAAGAGGCGGTGTTTAGCCCCTAGCTTCCCTATAAACATCTTCTAGAATATTAATATAAATAATTTGTTTCTATTAGTAATAAATTCTTATAGCAGTTTATGTTATATAATTAATAGCTTAATTAGTAATATCACTAATTTATCTACTTTAATCTCTATATAGGTTAGTTTAAAGTATGTGTACTTTATAAGTTAGTTTATTATAACTAATATCATATCATACCATTAGCCTTAAAAGGTGATTATTATTAGTATTTTTATAATAAAGTTTATTGTAACTAACTTCTATAGTAGATTTAGTAAAGGAATTAGTTATATAAGTCTATATTCTTTATGTTTTAATGCTTTATTCTTTTTACACTTAATACATTCTAAAAGAATAGTTCTAACCTCTTTTTATATTCTAGGAATCTAAAAATGTCTGTTAATTCGTTTTATAGTTTTCTTAATTCCTTAATGTCCGTGCATTTTAGCTGAGTGTTAGTTTTTAATAAGTTTAGTCTATAATATATTTAGTACATAGATTATTTCTTAGTCTAGGTTCTATTATAGTTGTTTTTTTATTAAAGTCTCTTATTTATTTTTCTTAAGTGTTTTTAATAATGATTATTGTTTTAATATCTAGCTATAAGCTTCCTAAAGATCTGTCTTATCTTTATTTAAATATTATATTATAAATCTCTAGTATATTTTTTATATAGTTTACTTGTTAACTAAGTGTGTCAGCCACTATATTCTCTTTTTTTAATTTATAAAGTATTTAAAAGTTAAAGATTGAAACTAGTTTCTACTATCTAACTTATTATTAATTTAACTTCTTGGTTGTTGTAAATGCTGTTAGATTTTTATAATTTAAATATATAATAATCTAGTACTTAGCTCCTTCTAAGTAATGTCTCTATTTTTTAAATACTTAAACTATTACTAATAATTTCTTATTATGAATGTTATAGTTTAACTTAGTAATTATAAGCTTATAAGATAAGAAGTTTACTAGATGTTTTTATTTATTATTTTATACTTATAATAGAATAGCTCTAGTAGCTCCGTCTAATGTATCTATATATATCTCTATTTAAAGTTATAAATTAAATATCTTTAATATTGGTAGTTGTTAGAACATTTTCTTTAGTATTCTAAAAGTATTCTTTTTATATTGTTTCTACTTAAATTATTGATCTTTCTTAAGCAATTCCGTTAAGGGTAATGTGATTTTTAAGTAATTCTTAATAAATTATCTACAGAACCCTATAAATCTGAGGAAAGAATAAACTTCTTTTATATTTATTAGTATTAGCTAAGATAGAATATCTTTAGCTTTATCTAAGTTAACTACTATTTTATTTTAAGATACTAAGTATTCTAAGAATTTAACTTCTGTCCTATAGAACACACATTTCTCTATTTAAATATATAACTTGTGTTTCTTAAGCTTTTGTAATACTCTTTTAGTATATTTAATATATTTTTTTAGCGTCCTATTTATATATATAAGCATGTTATTAAAATATACTATTATAAATACATCTAGATATTCCCTTAATATATAGTTAATAATTATTTGAAATATTACTAGTGCGTTAGTAAGTTCTATTAGTATAACTAAGTATTTAAATAAGCTATATCTAGTTTTAAATATTATTATCTATTTATGTCCTTCAACTATTCATATTCTATAGTATTTATTTTTAATATTAAAAAGGCTAAACTACTTAGCTTCTCTAAATTTATTTATAAGTTCTATTATTAGTAGTATTAGGTAATAATTTTTTACTATAGCTTTATTAAGGTATCTGTAGTTAATATATAGCTATAATTTACTATTTTTTTTTAGTATAAAGAGTATTAGTAATGCTATCTTACTTTAACTAGTTTATATATATCTCTTTTATTAGTTTTTTTATAGAAATTTTTATAACTTCTCTTATTAATAAATGGGTACCTGATATAATAGTCCTAGTTTTAAATTTATTTCTTTTTTAAGCGTGATTTTATGGTTCTAGTTCTAGTATTCTAGTAACTAGTTTTTAGCTTTTCTAAAAAACTATTTTCTAAATTCCTCTTAGTACTCTTCTAGTACAATAAATTTAGTATTATAAAGTATTATTTTCTTTATTTATATTATTGCTTGTTATTACTGTTTATGGTAGTTATTTCTAATTCCTATAGTTTTTCTTTTTTAATTAATAGTTAGGTTCTATTATGCTAGCTAGTTTTATCCTAAGATAAAATTCTTACTACCTAAATCTATAATTTTAATACGGTAGTTATTTTAGTAACTTGCTATCTAAATAGTCATATTTCTTATTTTAAGATTAATTATATTTTTTCTAAATACTGTTAGACTATTATTTATGTGTTTTACTTATATAAGTTTATCTAAAACTCTAGTTAGTATCTAGTATCTTTATACTTATTTATTTAATATAAGTGTTTTACTAGCTCTACTGTTTATGAGCGCTAGTATTTAATTACTATTAATATATATATTTACATATAACTTATTCTCGTGTTCTCTTTAGTTTAGTTATGTGTATATAATTACTATATTTTTTCTAATCTTTAGTTCTTAGCTCTTTAGTAGCTTGGTTATAGTCTACTAGCCTTTTAGTTTTTTATTTATAGCTAACTTCTAAGTGGCAGTTGCTTCTTTAGTGTTTCTTTTTTAGGTTTATAGATTAAGTATCTCTAGAGTTAACATACTTCCTTATTAAGTATTTTATATATATTCTTAGTTTATTCTCTATAATTCTAACATTTCCATCTTAAGAAATACTCTTAATATGTGAGTTTTTTATGTGAATCTGTAGCTAACTATTCTTTTTAATAGTATTTAGTTTAATATTATTAACATTCTATCTAGTACTTATCCTATAATAGTTATTTATATTAGTCTAAGTTTGAATCTTATAATTCGTCTTCTAAATCTATATAAACTAATTCTTGTTATAAGCTAAATTTCTTTTTATTTACTAGTTATTATAATACTTTTCTTATCTTTAGTTCTTTAATACGTATAGCGTGTTTATTCTATCCACAATTTAGTTCTATATAGTCAGATACTATATATATCTAGTATTTCCATTTTATTACTTTATCTACGGTATTGTTGTCTTGTATTTATAAAATTAGTAAAGAGTTTTTTTCTTCCTTTTTATTCTAATCCCATCCTAGTTCTGGATGTCTAACGGGGTGGTAGTATATTATATTAATTATAACTAGTATAAATATTTATCTATATAGCTAATTTTTGTTTACTTAATTCTTTATATTACTTATTCCCTACTAACTATAGTACTTATTAGTATTTATATATTCTATCTCTTAAGATAACCTTCTAGTATTTAGTAATATAGTATTTTTCTTAGTAGTATTTTAATTTATATATTTAATAGTGTCTTTAGTATACTTACTGTATAATTATTATAAACATAAATTCTTTTCCTTTTTCTATTTCTTAATTCTTTTTTTATTTAAACTTTTGGTTTTTTTTTAAAAGGGTCCGCCTTCCTGCTCTATAATCTTATAGAATTATTATATTTTTTTTTTTTAGTTTTAGTATTATATTATTAAGCTGCTGCTTTTTATATTATGATAATTATATTATTAAGTCATCCTATAAAATAATTTTTAACTTATTAATATAGTATTTTATATTCTTACCTAAGGTATATATAACTCCTATAGATTTAATATTTCTTTTTCTAAATTCATTATATAATAGCCTTTTATGTTATTATGTCTTATATTTATTCTACTTAGACTATAGCTATCTTAATTTTCTTTAGTACTTTAATCTAAACATAAGCCTTTTTAATATCTAATTATTATTATTTATAGTTTTTAATAAAGTGTTTTTGTTTTCTGTATTCTAAATAAGCCTTATATATATAGTATTTTATTTATTTTTTTAACTCACTTTCCTTACCTCTTTCTAATAAATATTTGTTTTATATTAATATTTATTTTGTTATAGGTTTAACTGTTTTTTTTATTTTTTTTAGGTATATAAATTACTAATCTTCCACATACTTTTTTTTCTTACTCTTATTAGTACTAGTAATTATTAATAATTACTATTTATTTAAGAATTTTTAGTAAAATACTTAGCTATTTTCCTTTAGAAATCTTATCCTTAATTTTGTCTTTTAGTTTTTTATAATTTATTATAACTAATAGTTAGTCTACCTAATTAAGTTATAATTAGATTTATTTAAACTTTATTATATAATTAGCTGTTAATATTTATTACTTAAGTCACTAAAGCTTTTAAATTACCTTTATTTCTTTATTAATTTTTTTAAAGATATTGTATTCTATAAGTGAGCTGCGCACCCAAGCGAGCTGCGCATCTTAGAATTCACCAAAATATCGAAATTTTCCACCTTAATATCTCAACAACCACTTAATGATAAATTCTAAAAATTGAAATTTGAGCTTTCATATACACATTACAGCTTTCATGAGAGTTGCATAAACATTGGTTGAGTAGTTTCTGAGATATAGCGATTTAGCTTCGTTTTGGCTCCTAAATCGCTATATCTCAGAAACTACTCAACCAATGTTTATGCAACTCTCATGAAAGCTGTAATGTGTATATGAAAGCTCAAATTTCAATTTTTAGAATTTATTATTAAGTGGTTGTTGAGATATTAAGGTGGAAAATTTCGATATTTTGGTGAATTTTAAGATGCGCAGCTCGCTTGGGTGCGCAGCTCACTTATAGAATATAATAATAATTATTTCTTATTTAAAACATTCGTAACTTCTAAAAGCCTGTTATATATTATTATTATAATTAGCTAATTCTACTACTCCTAAGTTAAGGTCTCTATTAGCTAGATAGTTTTTTATTAGTAGTTTAAACTATTATATAGTTTTACTTATTATATTTATACCAGCCACTAGAATCTAGTCCTAATTAGTTAGAAATAATTTTTAATTAAAATAATAGTATAGGTCTATTACTGCTATAATGGTCTTAAGTTTATTTTAATTACTATTAAATTTCTTAAGAGACTATATCTTTACTATTCTCTTTTCTTAATTTATTTTAATTTATTATTATAGGTTTATTAAGGCATCACGTAGCTCTATAATAGCTATTTTTTATTCTTAAATAATTTATTATGCACTTTTAGTTCCTTTAGATATACTTCTAGTTATAGATAAAAATTTTATTATAACTTTCTCTTTACTATTTTTTTTTTTAATAAATAAAGTTCCTATTCGTCCTTATAGTAGGTTGTTATAAATATTTAATAATTAATTATTAGAATTTATCTAACTACTTTTTTTACTTTTTTGAGATAGTAGTTATAATATTATAAGTTACTAACTTACTAGCGTAAATTATACTAGTAACTAGCTATCTAACTAATTATATAATATCTTAGTTAATTTCGTTACTTCTAAATTAGATAGCTTATTAGACTTAGTGGAAGTTAATTAACTTAATAAAAATAGAAAAAGTAATATAGTAAGTTAAGATTTAATAAAATAGTATTAAACTATTTTACTTAAGGTATAAATCTTAATTTTAGAGTAACTATAAAGAATTAAAAGTAACTATAAGCTATTTAATGTCTTATACTTATAGTAGATCCTCCGTGCGTATATTATATATTATTTAAAAGTATATTAAATACTACTAAAAGCTACTAGAGACTATTAGAGATTTTATTATCTTATTTCTTTTTTATTTACTAAGTTTTACTTTATTACGTGGAGAGATGCTTTGAATCTCTTTATATAGTTTTATATCTCTATTTTTATTTCTTAGTTTATATCTTAGCCTATACTAATATGTCTTATACTTACTTATAATTCTTTCTTTTAAGCTTAAATATACGTTTTTATTTTAAAGTTTTATTAGCTATTACCGCTAGTTTTTTTAGCTCTTTAAGTATAGTTATTTTCTTAACTAAATCATTAGTCGCCCTATTACCGTTCGTAACAATTATAAGTATGTAAAAAGTTAATAATAGTATATAAAAATAACTTTATTAACTATTTTTATTACATTTTTTAGTTTTATTAATAAAATTATATAACTTTTATTATTTTTATTTTATTATAATATTATAAACTATAATAAAAAATAACTATAACTAGAAAAACATTATTATAAAAAGTATAATATAAGAAAATATATAAGTAATACTAAAAAGTAAAAGTAAACTAAAAATAAAAAAATTTATAAATAAAAATACTTTATAGTAAGTTTAAGTTCTATAGAAAATAGTATTTAAATAAATAATTAAGTAAAGTTATAAGAACAAGAGCTTAGTAAATAGCTTAAAATTAAAAAAATAAAAAACTATTCTTACTATTTTTTTTAGTAGTATTTAATATTTTTTTAAATAGTATATACTATATATATAAAGAATTTACTATAAGTATAAAGTATAAAATAGTTTATAATTACTTTTAATTTTTTATAGTTGTTTTAAAATTAAGATTTTTATTTTTAACATTAGAATTTAACTTTTAAGTAAAATAGTTTAATACTATTTTATTAAATCTAATTATTATATTACTTTTTTTACTTCTACTAATTAAATCTACTTTTATTAAGTTTAATAAGCTATTTAATTTAAACATAAAAAAACTAAGTAATGTTATATATATAGTTAAAATAAAACGTTACTAATATAAGTTACATTAGTAAGTTAGTAACTTATAATATATAATTATTTTATAAACTTTTTATAATTTTATAAACTTAAACTACTATTACTTATACTTACTATATATATAAGTTTTTAGTAAACTATTTAAACTTTTCTTATATAAAATTAAATATAAGTTTATATTTTTACTTTTTAAAAACTTTATAAGTTAATAATAATAACTATATATAACTTAATAGTATTAATTTTATATATTTACTAAACTAGTTTACTATTTATTATTATATATATATATATATTTTATATTATAAGCTTTAAATTTTTAGTATAAAATATAGTTATTAAAAAAATAAATTATTTTATTTTTATATATAAACTTATTATTATAAATAGTAATAAGTAAAAGTTTATTATTAATAATAATAATTAAAATATAGTAAATAAGCTAAAAATTAATTACTAGTTATTAGTTAAAAAGTATACTAAAAAAGTAAAATATTAAGTAAAAAATAAAATAAATACTTTAAAGTATAAAATAAAAAAGTAAAGTTACTAGCTAATATTATTAAAATACTTAAAAAAACTAATAGTAAAAAAACACATAATAGTTTATATACAAAATTATAAGTAAAATAAATTTAATAAGTAGTAATAAAAACTTATTAAACTTATTAAAGCTTTTTAACTTATTAATTATAAGTAGAAAATTTACTATATAAAAGGCGTTTTTTTTTTTTAGCTTTTAAATAGTTTAATTTTTTATACTTATTTTTATATTTTTAAGTAACTTTTTAAAATTATTACATAATAAATTAGTTAAACTATTTTTATTATATTTTTATATTATTAAAACATATTATGTAAATAACTTTTTATATAACTTTATATAATTACTAAAGCATTTAATATAATTTAATTTATACTTATTATATTAAAAAAAACTATACTTTATTTATTATAATATATAGTTAAAACTATATAATAAAATTATGTAAGTGTTATAGATGATAAAATAAAATCATAAAATAAAAGCACTAGCAAAGTTAATTAGAAAACTAAGTATCTTAAAATAGTTAAAAGAGATAAGAATAGAGTTAGAAAGATTAACTCTCTTATAATAAGCTTTAGCTATACTAAGAAGGAGCTAACTAAGAAAAGAAATACTAGACAAAAAAAAAACCATAAGAGCTAAGAGATATAAGGTCTAGGTATATATAATATAATAGTATTAAATAAGAGTACTAGAGTATTATTACATATAAGCAGCAGCTATTACCTAATAAGTCTAAATAAAAGTTAATTAGTTTATAGCTATAAAAAGTTAAGTATTTAAGAGAGCTCTCCTTTTTTGTTATTTAGTTTTAATTCTTTATAGTTACTCTAAAATTAAGATTTATACCTTAAGTAAAATAGTTTAATACTATTTTATTAAATCTTAACTTATTATATTACTTCTCTCTATTTTTTACTAAGTTAACTAACTTCTACTAAGTCTAATAAGCTTTCTAATCTAGAAGTAAAGAAACTAATTATAGTTACACAATCAGTTAAACAGCTTATTATTAGTATAATATTATATTAATAAGTTAGTAACTTATAATATTATAATTACTATCTTATAAAAGTAAAAAAAGCTGTTAGATAGATTCTAACACTATATTATCTAAATAAGGTTTATAATAACCTACTATAAGGATAAACAGGAACTCTATTTATTAGATAAAAGTAATAGTAAAAAAGAAGTTATAGTAGGATCTTTATTTATAACTAGAAATATATCTAGAAAAATTAAAAGTATCTAATAAATTATCTAAAAATAAAAAGTAGCTATTATAAAATTACGTGATACTATAGTAAACTTATAATAGTAAATTAGAGCAGGTTAAAAAAAGGAAATAGTAAAAATATAACCTTCTATAAAGTTTAATAATAACTAAAATAAACTTAAAATGTTTATAGTAGTAATAAATCTTTACTATTAATTTAATTAAGCATTATTTATAACTAACTAAGATTAGATTCTAGTAGTTAGTATAAATATAATAGAAAGGGCTATGTGATAGTTTAAATATTTAGTAAGAAATTACTTAGCTAATAAAAACCCTAACTTAAGAGTAATAGGACTTATAAACTATAATAGTAATATATAACAGGCTTTTAAAACCTATAGACACTTTAAATAGAAAATAATTATAGTCTTTAAAGAAATTAATAAAGAAATAGAGGTAATTTAAAAGCTTTAATAACTTAAGCAACACACATCAGCAGCTAACTATATAGTAAAGTTTAAATAAATCTAATTATAACTTAATTAGGTAAACTAACTATTAATTATAATATACTATAAAAGCCTAAAAGAGAGAATTAAGAATAAAATTTTAGAGAAAAATAACCAAGTACCTTACTCAAAATTATTAAATAAGTAGTAACTATTAATAATTATTAGTATTAATAAAAGTAAAAGAAAAAGGCATAAGGGAGAGTAGTAATTTATATACTAAAAAAAAATAAAAAAGACACCCGAACCTATAACGAAATAGATATTAATATTAAATAAATGTTTATTAGTAAATAGTAAGGAAAGTAAATTAAAAAATAAATAAAACACTACACACGTAAAACTTGTCTAGAATATAATAAATAGAAATATTTTATTAAAGACTATAAGTAATAATAAGTAGACGTTAAGAAAACTTATATTTAAATTAAGATATTAAAAGAAATTAAGGTTACTATAGTCTAAGTAGAATAAGCATAAAACATAGTAATAGAAAAAATAATTATAAAAAGAATCTAAAGGGAATAATACTAGATATGTAGAAACCTTATATATTTTAAATAAAAATATAAAGTCTTATATTAGTAAGTCAAGAATTATCTGATAGGATAATTTAGTAATATAATTACTATAATATAAAAAACAGCAGTTTAACAATATAACATAGAAACTAAGAAAGAGATATAAAGATTTTATAAGATTATTAAACAAAAAAAAAGACTCTTTCACAAAGAAAACTAAAAATTCAGATAAAGAAAAAATAAAAAAACAGAAAAAAGTAAAGAACTAATATTTATAATAATTATATAGTAAATAAACTAGAGATATTGTTGAATATACGAATTAAAATACTATCTAGAAAAAGACTATATTACTAAACACTAGAAAGTTACCTTAAAAGATAGAATATATAAATACTAATAAGTATTATAATTAGTAGGAAATAAATAGTATAAAAAACTAAATAAATAAAAACTAGCTATATAGATAAATAAAATTTATAGATAAACATTTATATTAATTATAAACTATATAATAAACTATCATCCCGTCAGACATCCGGAACTAGGATGGGATTAAAATAAAAAAGAGAATATAATCTTTTTACTAACTTTATAAATATAAGACACAATACTGTAAATAAAGCAATAAGAAAAGAATACTAAATATATATAGTATTAGACTATATAAAAGTAAATTATAAATAGAATAACCATGTAGTACGTATCGAGGGACTAAGGATAAAAAAAATATTATAAAGATTTATAAATAAGAAAAAACTTAACCTATAATAAGAATTAGTTTACATGAACTTAGAAGATAAATTGTAAGATTTAAACTCAGATAAATATAAATAGCTACTATAGAGTAAATACTAGTTAGAATACTAATTATATTAAACTAAACACTATTAAAAAAAATAGTTAGCCACGAAATCACACCAGAAACTCATATATCAAGAATATTTCTTAGAATAGAAATGTGAGGATTATAGAGAATAGACTAAAAATATATATAAAATACTAGACAAAGAAGCATGCTAACTCTAAAAATGCTTAATTTATAAACCTAGAAAGAAAATACTAAAGAAATAACTACCACTTAAGAGTTAAAATCACATAAAAAACTAGAAAACTAGTAGACTATAACTAAGTTACTAAAGAGCTAAGAAAAGGTTAGAAATAATATATTAATTATATACACATAACTAAACTAGAAAAAACATGAAAATAAGCTATATATAAATATATATATTAACAGTAATTAGATACTAGCGCTTATAAATAGTAGAACTAGTAAAACACTTATATTAAATAAGTAAATATAAAGATATTAAATACTAACTAGAGTTTTAGATAAACTTATATAAGTAAAATACATAAACAATAATCTAACAGCATTTAGAAAAAGTTTAATTAATCTTAAAACATAAAATATAACTATTTAGGTAGTAGGTTATAAGGATAACTGCTATATTAAAATTATGAATCTAGATAGTAAGAATTTTATCTTAGGATGGGACTAGCTAGCATGATAGAACCTAATTATTAATTAGAAAAGAAAAACTATAGGTAATAGAAATAAGTACTATAGATAATAATAAGTATAAGCTATAATATAAATAAAAAAAAGTAATTCTTTATAACACCACGTTTATTATGCTAACTGAGTATTAAAAGGAATTCAGAGAATAATTCTTTAAGAAAGCTAAAGACTAAGTACTAGAATACTAAAACTAGGACCACAAAATCACGCTTAAAGAAGAAATGGATTTGAAACTAGAACTATTATACCAAGTACCCATTTACTAACAAAAGAAGTTAAGGAGATTTTTATAAGAATATTAATAAAAGAAATATATATAAACTAGCTAAAGTAAGATAGCTTCACTAATACTCTTTATACTAAAAAAGAATAGAAAACTAAGACTATATATTAATTACAGATACTTTAATAAAGCTATAGTTAAGAATTATTACTCTATACTATTAATATTAGAACTTATAGATAAACTCAGAGGAGCTAAGTAGTTTAGCCTTTTTAATATTAAGAATAGATATTACTAAATATAAATAGCTAAAGAACACGAATAGATAATAATATTTAAAATAAGATATAAATTATTTAAATACTTAGTTATATTAATAGAACTCACCAACGCACCAGCAACATTCCAGATAATTATTAACTATATACTAAGAAAATACCTAGACGTATTTATAATAGTATATTTTAATAACATACTTATATACATAAATAGAATACTAAAGAAATATATTAAGTATACTAAGAGAGTATTATAAAAGCTTAAAGAATATAAACTATATATTTAAATAAAGAAATACATATTCTATAGAACTGAAGTTAAATTCTTAGAATACTTAATATTCTAAGATAGAATAGCAGTTAATTCTGATAAGATAAAAGATATACTATCTTAGCTAATACTAATAAACATAAAAGAAGTTTATTCTTTCCTTAGATTTATAGGATTCTGCTAGTAATTTATTAGGGACTACTTAAAAATCACATTACTCTTAATAGAATTACTAAAGAAGAATTAATAATTTAAGTAAGAATAACACAAGAAAAATGCTTTTATAATATTAAAAAAAATATTCTAATAACCACTAATATTAAAAATGTTTGACTTATGACTTTAGATAGAGATATATATAGATATATTAAATAGAGCTACTAAAGTCATTCTATTATAAACACAAAATAATAAGCGTAAATACTTAGTAGATTTCTTATCTTATAAACTCATAACTACTAAGTTAAACTATAATATTTATAATAAGAAACTATTAGTGATAGTTTAAGTATTTAAAAAATAAAAACACTATTTAAAAGGAACTAAGTATTAGACTATTATATATTCAGATCATAAAAACCTAACTGTATTTATAATAACTAAGAAGTTAAATTAATAATAAGTTAAATAGTAGGAACTTATTTCTACTTTTAATTTTTAAATACTCTATAAATTAGAAAAAGAAAATATAGTAGTTAACGCACTTAGTTAATAAGCAAACTATATAAGAAATATACTAGAAATTTATAATATAATACTTAGAAAGAAACAGGACGGATCTTTAGAAAGCTTATAAATAAATATTAAAATAATAGTTATTATTAAAAATATATAGTAAAAATAAATTAGAGAATTTAATAATAAATGACTATAATAGTATGAAAATAGAACTATTTTTATACCAGAAGTATTATAAACTAAACTTATTAAAAACTAATATTTAACTAAAATGCACGGACATTAAGGAATTAAGAAAACTATAGAATAAATTAACAGATATTTTTAGATTCTAGAAATATAGAAAAAGGTTAGAGCTATTCTTTCGGAGTGTATTAAATACAAAAAGAATAAAATATTAAGACATAAAAAGTATAGACTTTTATAACTAATTCCTTTACTAGATTTACTATAGAAATTAGTTATAATAGATTTTATTATAGAAATACTAATAATAACTACCTTTTAAGGCTAATAGTATAACATGATATTAGTTATTATAAACTAACTTATAAAATACGCATATTTTAAACTAACGTATATAGAGATAAAAGCGGACAAATTAGCAACTATATTTATTAAATTACTAATTATATAATATGGATTACCATAAGAATTTATTATAAATAGAGATAAATTATTTATATTAATATTCTAGAAAATATTTATTAAGAAGCTAGGGGTAGAATACCGTCTCTTAATAGTATTTTATTTATAAATAAATAGATAAACAGAATGAATAAACCAGACACTAGAATAATATCTATAAATATATGTTAATAAGTAATAAGATAATTAAATTAACCTATTACTAATAGCTAAGTTTATATATAACTCTGTAAAATCATTAACCACAGGAAAATCACTATTTTATATAAACTATAGTTATAAGTCTACGGCTTATTAAGAACTATAGAAACTAAATAAGATATTAAAATCTATAAGAATAAAAGTTAAGAAACTATAATAATTTTATTAGAAAATCATATAAAAAATCACCTATAAAGGTAATTTTAGTAAATAAATTAAGAATAGAACTAAATTTAAGGGACTAATTTTTAAAAAGAGAGATAAAGTTTTCCTATTATAAAAAAATTTAGAAATAAAACAACCATTAAAAAAATTAGACTATATTAAATTAGGACTATTTAAGGTTAAATAATAAATAAGATCTATAAATTACAAACTATAACTATTTAAAGATATAAGGATTTATTTAGTTTTTTATATTTTAAAATTAGAACCAGCACCACCAAATGCCGAATTATAGATAAAACTTAAACTTAAGGAAGATATAACTAAGTATAAAGTTTAATAGATTTTAGACTATTAGTAATTTAGATGTTAGTGGAAGTACTTAATTAGATAAAAAAAATATAGACCTAAAGACAATACATAAGAGCTAGTTAAAAACTTAAAGAATAATTTAATACTAATTAACTAGTATTACTAGAAGAGATAACTATAGATTATTTTTAAAAGAAAGACAACTAAAGCGCGTCCTAGTTAAAACCAAATAATAAGAAAATAATAACATTAAAAGAAGCTAAGAATTATAGTAATATAGTTTTCTGCTAAGATTTTTTCTCTTTCTCTAGTTTTTCTAACTCTTTAATAGACTTTATCTCATGATTTATTATTTTATGATATTTGGAATTAACCTGAGTAAGCTTATAATATAGATGCTAAGTATAAGTATAAATTACTAATAAAAACTCTTTAGTCTCTTAAATCTAAGAAAGAATCTAGTAATAGGTGGTTAGATTCTAATTTAATTCTAGCTAAGTTATTATAAAATTATACTTTAAACTATAATTAACGTACTCTAAATAACGGCCTAAGGAGAGATCTATTAAGTAATAATACTACTATTTCTAATAGTTACTATATAGTATTAGCATTAAATAATTACGGTTACAGATTAATTTAGTAAGATAATAAAAATAAATAGTTAAAAATTTAGCCTTAGTTATTATTAGAATTAGATAAATAAGCTTACTAAAGTAAATTAGAAAGAAAAAGAGATTATAAGACTATATTAGAAACAGGCTATTTTTATACTTAGAACTTATACTAAGAATATCTTACTAAGAACGCACGGGACACCTACTAAAAGCTAAAAACAAAAAATAATTATTAGAATAATAATGCCTTAAAAAAGAAGGTAAATATTATAGATAATAAAATAAAATTATAAGGTAAGAGTACTAGCGAAGTTAATTAAAAAGCTAACTATTTTAAAATAGTTAAAAAAGATAAAAATAGAGTTAGAAAAATTAACTCTTTTATAATAAGCCTTAGCTATACTAAAAAGAAGCTAACTAAGAAAAAAAACGCTAGACTAAAAAAAAAAACCTATAAAAGCTAAAAGACATAAGGTTTAGGTATACGTAATATAATAGTATTAAATAAAAGTACTAAAGTACTATCACGTATAAGTAGTAGCTATTATCTAATAAGTTTAAATAAAAGTTAATTAATTTATAGCTATAAGAAATTAAGTATTTAAGAAAGCTCTCTCTTTTTATTATTTAGTTTTAATTCTTTATAGTTACTCTAAAATTAAGATTTATATCTTAAGTAAAATAGTTTAATATTATTCTGTTAAATCTTAACTTATTGTATTATTTCTCTTTACTTTTTACTAAGTTAATTAACTTCTACTAAGTTTAATAAGCTCTTTAATCTAGAAGTAAGAGAACTAATTACAGTTACATAATTAATTAAACGGCTTATTACTAGTATAACATTATATTAATAAGTTAGTAACTTATAATAGTAAGTTATAAGTATATAAAAACTTTTACTAAACTATAATACTATAAGTATTTATAAATTATACAACTTATATATAATAATAGTAAGTTTAAGTAGTTTAGTTTTAATACTAGTATTATCTATAGCCTAAATTATATAGTAATAATAAGCATAAATTTTAAAACTATAAAACATAGTTTTTAAACTTAAAAATTAAGTAAATATATAAGTATACTTTTTAAGTACTAAAGTATAGCTACTTAAAAAGTTTAATAAAATAAAAAACATTTTAAAAAATATCTAATAAAAATAAAAATATATACTTAATTTAATAAAAGTACTTTTTTTAAAAATTAAAATAAAATTCTTATAATAAATATAAATATAAAAATAAAGCTATAAACTAGTTTAAACTCTTAGCTAAAAATTATATATATAAAAAAGTAATATATTAAAAATATTAAATAAAACTAAAATAGTTTTTAGAAATTACAATAACTTTAAAAAACAAATTATAGTTATATTTAAAAAAAATTAATGAAAAATGCTTTGTAAAACAAAAAATACAAAACTTAAAATAAAATAAATTAGTTTTATAAATACTATAAAATTCTAATAGCTATTAATATAAATTAATTAAAATAATATATTATTAATAGTAGTTTATTATATTAGACTTAAAAATTAAGTTAAAAATAAACTAGCTAAAAAAAACAAACTAAATAATTTTTAAGTTTTTATAAAGTTTACTATATATATTAACAATTAGTAGTATAAATATAAATTAAAATATAGAAAAAGTTAAATTATAATTAAAAAAAAAAAGTTAACATAATAAAATTAAGTATATAATAAAATAAATATAAACGAAATTTAAATAAAAAAAACCTAAATTATAATAAAAAAAAAAAGCTAAAAAGGTAGCTTATAACATAAAAACATAAAAAGTAACTTAATAAAAAAATATGCTTAAAATATAGTAATATTAAATACTTTATAAAAAAAAGGTTTAAATAAAAAAATTATAATAGTTAAAATAAAACTTATAATAAAATAAAAAACTATTAATTAAAGTTATTAGTAAAAAACTTAATAATAAGTAGTATTGAATATATAAATTTAACAAATACTATAAAAAAAATTATAAATATAGTATTAACTAGAAAGAGTTTTTTTTAGAAGTGTGCTATACTATCTCATTAAAAAGAGTACAGCTAAAAGCTAAAAATATTAAAAAAGTAAAGTATTTAAAGCATTAAATTTTAAGTAATATCACAAGTAATAAGCTTAGAATAGGATAGCTGAATTTTAGTAGAGTATAATAGTTAATATTAAGTTTTAAAGTCTGTTATTACCTAACATATAGGCTTATCTAATAAATACTAAAATTTACAAATTTAGCAAATCTTATATAATACCTGATTTTTTAATATAATTTGATTTTTATTAATATAAACCCCCTTGAGGCCGCGCTGGCCTTATTAGAATTACTAAAACCCAAAGAAACTTCTAATTATACTCATACTATAAAAGAGTTTAGCTGTAATTACTTAATGCTGTCTAAAAGACATTATAGTATATAAAGTCTATAAACTATATAATATAAAAATTAGTAAGTTTTAAATAAGTAATAATTATAAACTTTTATTAATTATATTAATAAGTTTACTAAGAGAGGTCTGCTACCTTTAAATGAAATATTACATAAATTTACTAAAGAAATTTATAGTAGAAATTAATATTCTAGTAGAGAGTAGCTAAAACACTAATAAACTTACTATTTAAAAGAGATTCTTTATACTTATAGTAATCTAATTAATAAAGCTTATAAATTAGCCAACTTAGCGTTTAAATACACTCTGTATTTTAAACTAATAAATAGAAAAATAAAAGAGTACAATATTAATCTAAATATAATATAGAATATAAATAAGAAGGGCTTTCTTCTTAGTATTATATATAGTCACAAGAAATATTTTTCCCGGCGTAAATATGAGAAAACTGGGCTAAAACAGCAACTTTAAGATGGAAATTATAAGTAAATTACTTTAATTAGCTATATATACGCTAACAGCTCAGTACTGTTACTAAGTTTTATTTATTAAATTATTTCTAGTAATATTTAAGACACCTAGCTATAGGACTTTAATTCTATTAAGTATAAGTATAACTTCGTTTTCTTACTAAGCAGCTAGATAAATAACAATTTAGGATATAAATAGCTTATTAATATATTTAATAAAAAGATAAAGGCTAAAGCTTAAAGGAAGTAGAAGTTATTAATACTTAATAGCTATAGCTCTTACGTAATAATAAAGTTTATTAACTATTATAATAAATATAAGATTCTTTTAGTAATTTTCCTATCCTATTTAATATATACTCTATAGTCTCTTAATGTTGCTGTGTTTAGTCCTTTAGTATCTACTTATAGTAATAAAATCAAAAAGTTTTTAATAAAGTGCTAAGGATTATGTAAACTTTTAAAATAAGACTTTTTCTATATATTTTAGGCTGCTTAGCGTAAGGCAGTTATAAAGAAAAATATTAAAACTAGATAAAAAGTAGTTAACTTAATTCCATAGGACCCCAAGCACGTGCTTAAATGATTTACTAAAGTTAATAATAATAGGCCTTTATCTAGTAAGTCTTTAAAGTTTATTTTTAGTACTAAAGACTAGAAACGTATTAAGAAGCTTTTAAAGAAGACTATTTCTAATTTTTATAACAAAAAGGCTCAGAAGCTTTATCAGATGATTAGTTAACTAATTATAGAGATTATTCTTTTTAAACTTTAAGTTAAAGGTCTAGAAAATGCTCTATTTATTAAGCAGAAGCGCCGCTAAAGGTTTAAACTAATAATCTTTAATATCTACCTTCTAGAGAATAGTAGTGCTTAGTTCTATAACCTAAGTAAAGTCTAGCAGGCACGTGATTTTCAACATAAGAAAGAAAAAGCAGATTATATTAAGAAAAAGAAGAAAGAATAAGAAAAGCTTTATAAAAAAAAGAAAAAAATTTAAGAAGTAATAGCTTCTTAAAGAGTATAAGATTACCTAAGCTATTAAATATAAAAAGTAAGCTACTAAGAACAAGCAGAAGTATATTAAGAAATAAGAGATAAAAATTACTTGTAAGGCTAAGAAACAGCTTTAAAACGACCTTAAATAGGTGAAAAAGGGTAGGAAGAAAGCTATTAAGCCTATTATAATTAAATCTAATAAAGAATATAAGGGTGTATATATAAATAAAGTAATAGAGATAACTCCTATATATACTTAACGCGAACGGAAAATAGTTCTTTCTTATAAAAATTATATTTAGTAGCATGAAGTACTTATAAATATTGTCTTTAATAATAATTAATTTTTTTTTTTGATTCCTATAATACTGAAGGTAATAACTAATTAAATACATAATAATTAATTAGGTAGTAATAATAGTACGAATTCTTAATAACTTACGTTACTATTATAGCGGTAGTGTCTTAAGTTCTGTCTATACTTAGTATATAATAATAAAGTTACTTATTATAGTTTTACTAATACTCCCTTTTAAGCTTGCGTATAATGCTTTTAAAGATATCTTAATTATATCTCTTCTTATCAGAATTAAGCCTGTAGTAATTAATAAATTAAAGATATAATTCTAGACTAATAGCTTTAGTTAAGCTATTAGCTACTATTTAATTAGTTAGTAGATAGAGTATAGTAATTTATCTACTTTATATCTACTTTTATATATAGTAATATTATACGTTAATGTGTTTACTATACTTATAGAATTTAAAGTTCTTACCTAAAATAATAGCGCTTTTATTATCTGCGTGAATTTTAATAGACTTTTAATAAAGTCCTAATTTAGTAAGTAGTTACTTAAGCTAGATAGCTTCTCTTATAGCTTAATATATATCTATATATTTTACTTCTATAGTTAATAAAGTAATTATTAGCTAATGCTTTAAAGTCTAGCTAATAGGTCCTCTATTTAGGGTAAAAATATAGACTTTTATTAAGTATCTAGTTACAGAATCTTTAGTAAAGCTAGTATCTGTATACCTAGTAATTTTATTATTACTTTTTTCTCTAAATATAATATAGTAATTAATCGTACTGCGTAGGTAGAAGAAAATTCTCTTAATTACTTACCAGTACTTAAGTCTAGAATTATTTATATACTATATAAGAAATAAGACTGTAAATATTATATCTAGCTAAGTAGTAATTATAGCGTATATAATTAATCCCAGCTAGGCAACAAATTCTTATCTTAAAGCTTTAATAGTAATACTATTAAATAAATTAAGGTATTAATTTATTACTATTAGTATTTTTACTCTACATCTATACTTACTATATTTATATTTATTAAGAATCCTTTTAATATATGCTTGCTGGCTAAGTGTAATTATTTTTATATTATAGTTATATTTAATTTCCATTCTAAAATAGTACCTAATATTTTTTAGGTTAATTATCTTAAATTCCTTGCTTAGCTAATTAATAACCTACTTTATAGCTAGCTTATTACTACTAATAAGCTTAATATTATCTATATAGACTATAATTATAAGTCTTATATAGATAGTATTTTTAATAAATACATTATTATCTACTGTAAGTAGCCTAAATTTAATTTTAATAAGAAAGCTTATAAGCTATTTTGCCTACTTACGTACTAATTATTTTAGTCTGTATAGGCTTTTTTTAACTCTATAAATAAGATATTTCTTACTCTTTTAAATATAACCAGGTGCTTATTTAACGTAGATTTCTTTATTAAAATCTAAATTAAGATATGCTGTTATAAAGTTAAGCTATATAATATCATAATTAAATAGTATTATAAGCGTGAATATTATTCATACTAAAGATACTTATATAACTCTAGTATATATCTAGTTATAATTAATGCTAAATTACTGTATAAATTCTTTTTCTATGAATCTAGCCTTATACTTAGTAATTTAATTGTTGGCTTCTTTTTTAACTTTAAATATTTACTTTCTATCTAGTACTGTACGCCCTGTGGGTAATTTAATAAATTTAAACATTCTATTCTCTTAATACTACTATATCTTAATATCTGCTGCTTTTTTCTATTTTATGTTATCTAGTTATTTTATTACCTCTGTAAATAATTTTAGCTCTAGGTTATTTAAACCTAGCTTTTTATAGATGCCTGTATTAGCTATAATTAAAGCATACTCTAAAGCATTATTAAGATATAAGTAAAAGCTTTAATAAGTATAGTTAATTTCATTAAGTATTACTATATATAGTATATAGAAATGCTTATTAGAGATTCTAGTAAGTATAATTATTTTCTATATACTTACTAAGGCTTCTGCTGTTACTACTTTTATTAAAATTATATATCTATATTTATTATAAAATTTATAAGGTAGCTGCTCTCTGTTATTATGTATTAACTATTATAATAATTCCGTTAAAGAAAGTAGCTTTTAGATTAGTAATTCTATTTTAGGGCTTATTACAGTATTAAGTTATACTTCTCTTTTATTATTTTTAATTATTAGCGGTAGCCTAATATGAATTATACTTTATATATATTCTTTATTATATTAAGTGTTTTTTTTTTTTTTTTTAATGGTGTAAAGTTTAGCTTATACGGCCTATCCAGCTCCCTCTTATAAGATAAACTCTATTTAATAATTTTAACTATAAGTTTATACGTCTCTTATTAAGTAGTCTTTTGACTATTAATTACTAGTTTAGAATATAGGCTAGATAGAGAATTTAATAATTAGCTACCTATTAATACTTATTATATGTCTTCTCTAAAGTCAAGTTTTTTATCTATAAATTAATACCTATTATATAGTTTATAGTTATTGTTATATTTAAAATTTCGTTCCTTTATAATCTGCCGTGTCCCTTCTTTCTAGACTTTAATAATAAATTTATTTAATTTATCTATAAATCTAATAAATCTCTTTTTAATTTTATATAGTATAATCTTCTCAGATTAAGCTTTTTAGCTATTCTAATAGTATATAACTATTCTAAATATTAGGATTTTGGAAAGATTCGGCTTGTATCTATTAATAACTTTATATAGTAATTTACTATTAAGTTTTCTTACTAGACTTCTATTTTTTAGCTCTGCAGTATATTTAATTACTAGTGGCTAGAAAAATCTTAGAAGATTCTAATCTACTAATATTAACATTACTTTTTTATAAAGGTAGAATTAGGTAATTTTAGTAAGTTTATTCTCTTATAAAGTGTCTTATATAGTAGGCTAGTGAGTAATCCCTTTTTCTTTTATCCATTCTTTAAAGTCTTAACTCATGAATATAGAATCTTGGTTTGAGAAAATGTACGTAATAGGGGGTTTTCCCTATGCTTTTTAGTAAGCTTATAGTTTTTTCACGTAATTTAGAGCTTCATTCTTAAAGCAAATAAGCTTTACTTCCGTACTAGTAGTAAAATCATCAGTTATAGAAATATATCCATGCTTTTAATTATATCTTTCTAGTTTAATTAGTGGTATAAGGTCTAGGTAGAGAATCTCTCCTTCTCACTTTACATGCTATTATTCACTAAACGGTTATTTTTAAAGCTTTAATTTCAAGCAGCATATGCAGGCGCTATAGTGGTAACTATTTAACTTTAATCTAGTTATATTCTTTATAAGCTTCTTAAAATTACTATATTTTATATATTCTATTATTTAATAGAGCTGCTTTACTAATACTTTCTTAGTTAATAATAGCTTTATAACTAGTGCTATATACAGATCTATCTTTACTATATATATAAAAATAATTCTATTTTCTTTATATATTGTAGCTACTTTGTTGTCTTTTTAATCTTTAATTTCTCTATTTTTTTTAATTAAGAGTATAGCCCCCGCGTCTTATTCTTATGGCTAATAAGATATTAATAGAGCTATCTAGATAATACTAAATATTTTTAATAGTATAGAAAAAAGTTTTGCTGTTCTAAAGCTAACATAAAAACTATATTATTTCTTTATATAAAATTTGTATAGTTTCTCTAGTTTTATTTAAGACTCTACTAGCGGCATATATTTTAGTAAACTAAATATAATTGTTATAGATATTAACTTTTAATAAAGTATCATACGTTGTCTTGCTTTTATCACTATAAATAAAGAAACTTAAAAAGATATTAATTAAAATATTAGTTAAAGTATTAGTTAGAATAAGCTATATTACTTTACTATATTTATTTTTTTAAAGATTTTTTTACTTCTTATGCTAGCTATTTATAGCGTTTTCTGGGTACTTAAACTAGTAGTTTTTTTCTTTCTTATCTTTTTTTTTATACTATAAGGAGGTCTTTGATTTGTGTTCTTTACTTATATTAAGTAATTTACTTTAACTTTAACTCTACTTTTTACTTCTTATATTTGTTATAAGAGATGTAGCTTTAGATTAAGATTTATTTATAAGCTCTTTATTATAGAGTTAACTTATAAAAGTATTATATAAAAGCAATTTAATATCTATATTATGTTTTTATTTTTGAAAGGATATAAAGTATGTTCTAAGATTATAAATTATTACATACTTAAGTATAAAGTTAATTATAATCTTTTACCATACAATATCTTAAATAAGGATTCTAAATTTATTAGTATAGTTTTTTATGTCTTTATATAAAGTATACGTTATAGTTTAAATTCGCTTAGCAACTAAATACTTTTATAATTTAATATTAATCTTATAATACTTAATAAGGGTGTTAATGACCTATTAAGTAGCTAGAATTTTATTAACCTTTCATACTAGCACATCCTTATAATAGATAATAATATTATTAATTACTTTATTATTATCTAAATATAGTACCTAGTTGTCTTAGTCCTTTATAAATTCTAGAATAAAGTTAAAGTCTTAATAGTTACTTATATATTATAAGTTGCCTTTACTTAATGGTACGTTTCACGTTAGTGACTTTACTTTAATTAATATTCTAATAGAACTTTAGCTCTTTCTATATTTAGAATAGATAGCCCTAGGTTTAACAGATAAGAGTTTATACTTTATCACAAAATAGAAAGAGAGATGTATAATAGATTTAATAAGATAATATTAAACTATTTCACTTAAGTTCAAGTCTCAACATAGAGATAAGATCTCGATTTTAGAGTAACTATAAAGAATCCAAAATATCTCAGAGCTAGTCTATGCCTTATATTTATAGGAAATTCTTTATACGTATATTATATACCTATCAGCAGTATATTAAATACTGCTAGAGAAAATAATAAAAATAAGTCTAGTCTTAGTATTATTTTTCTTATCTGTACTTATTTACTAAGTCTTCTTTAGTTACGTGCATAACTGCTTCTAATTCTATAGTATAGTTTTATATTTCTGTTCTTACTTCTTAGCTCGTATCTTAGCCTGTGCTAGTATATTCTATGTCTACTTATAATTCTTCCTTTCTAGTTTAAATATATGTTTCTATTTTAGAGTTTTATTAGCTATTATAGTTAATTCCTTTAGCTCTTTAAGTATAGTTACTTTTTTATTACTGTCTATAATACTATCCCTCTCTTCTAAGTCTTTGTCCCGGAAGATAGTTTTTTTTTTCTATAAGTAGTATAAAGGTAGTAGGTCTTTTACTTAGTATTCTAAATTATAAGACTCTTAACTCTTTTTTCTTTCTGCCTAGCTTTTTAATAATAACACGTTTTAAGTTATCTCTAATACGTGCTTACTGTTTAGCTTCTTAGATCTATAACAAACCTTATTATATACTATTACCTTATTCTTATTATTGTAATAATAGTCGTTACTATTTAGTTTACCTCTCTTTTAGGTATTGCTTTAAGTGTATTGACTATAATATAAAATATAACCTAGTTATAACTTAGCTTAAGTAGAACCAGTTGGACCGTGATAAGAAATGTCTTTATTATTAACTAGAAAAAACCCAGAATAATCTCCTTAATTATTATCGTTGTAAGGAAGAGTTAAGGGCTTATGAGTATTAGATCTATTATAAACTAGCCTAAATAAATTCTTAAAAAAAGGAAATATTCTAGCGTGAGCTTGCCTTAGTTAATAAAGTTTACATAATAAAAAAAAAGTAAATTTATTAGAGTTAATTTAGTATACTATAACCTACAGTATCTAATATCACTTCCTTTTCTGGTTTTAAATGAAATGTTCTGTATTCTCTCTATGCCTTAGATTTAGTTCTAGAGTAGGCTTTTACTATTTCTTTTAGTAATACTAGTTAATTAGCTTTAAACTACTCTTTAAGTTTCTAATTAGCTTTTAGGTATTATTTTTAAGTCTATATTTTTTCTATCTAACTAAATATTTCCACTAACGCCTAAACTATTAGTAGTCCAAAATTTATTAAACTTTATACTTAGTAGTGTTTTCTTTAAGTTTAAGTTTTATCTATAATTTAGCATCCCGTGGTGCTGGTTCTAGTTTAGAGATATAGAAAACTAAATAAATTCTTATATCTTTAGGTAATTATAGTTCGTAATTTATAGGTCTTATTTATTATTTAATTTTAAATAGTCCTAATTTAACGTGATCCAGTTTTCGTGATGGTTATTTTATTTCTAAATTTTTCTTTTTTAAGAAAATCTTATCCCCCTCCTTAAAGATTAGTCCCTTAACTTTAGATTTATCCTTAATTTATTTACTAAAATTACCTTTATAGGTGATTTTCTGTATAATATCTTTATAAAGTAGTTATAAGTTCTTAATCTTCTTTCTTATAGGTTTTAATATCTTATTTAGTTTCTATAGTTCTTAATAAGCCGTGGGCTTATAACTATAGTTCGTATAAAATAGTAATTTTCCTGTTATTAATAACTTTACAGAGTTGTATATAAACTTAGCTATTAGTAGTAAGTTAATTTAATTATCTTATAATTCATTAACATACATCTATAAGTATTATTCTAATATTTAGTTTATTTATTCTATTTATTTATTTATTTATAGGTGAAATGCTATTAAGAGGTAATACTCAGCTCCTAGCTACTCTATAAACGTTTTCTAGAATATTAATATAAATAATTTATCTTTGTCTATAATAAATTCTCGTGGCATCCTATATCATGTAATTAAAATTTTAATTAGTAATATTACTAGTTTATTTACTTTAATTTCTATATAAGTTAGTTTAAAGTAAGCATACTTTATTAGTCTATTAATAATAACTAGTATTATATTATACTATTAATCTCTTTAGATAGTAATTATTAGTATTCCTATAATAAAATCTATTATAATTAATTTCTATAGTAGATTTAGTGAAGGTATAGGTTACATAAGCCCGTACTCTTTATATCTTAATACTTTATTCTTTTTATAGTTAATACATTCTAAAAGAATATTTCTAATCTTATTTTAAATTCCTAGAATCTAGAAGTGTTTGTTAATTCGTTTTATAGTTTTCTTAATTCTCTAATATCCGTACATTTCCGCTGAATGTTAGTCTTTAATTAATTTAGTTTATAGTTTATCTAGTATATAAATTATTCTTTAGTCTAAATTCTATAGTAGTTATTTATTATTAAATTCCCTTATTTATTTTTCCTAAGTGTTTTTGATAATAACTATGTTTTTAATATTAATTTATAAGCTTCCTAGGGATCCATCCTGTCTTTACTTAAGTATTATATTATAAATTTCTAGTATATTCCTTATATAGTCTGCTTATTAGCTGAGTGTGTTAGCTAGTTTCTACTATCTAATTTATTATTAATTCAACTTCTTTATTATTATAAATGCTGTTAGATTTTTATAATTTAAATACACAACAATTTAGTGCTTAGCTCCTTTTAAGTAATATTTCTATTTTTTAAATACTTAAACTATTACTAATAGTTTCTTATTATAGATATTATAGTTTAACTTAGTAGTTATAAGTTTATAAGATAGAAAGTCTACTAGATATTTATATCTATTATTTTATACTTATAGTAAGATAGCTTCTATAGCTCTGTCTAATGCATCCACATATATCTCCATTTAAAGTCATAAATTAAATATCTTTAATATTAGTAGTTTCTGGAATATCTTCTTTAGGGTTATAAAAGCTTCGTCTTCCTTAGCTTCCCACTTGAATTATCAGTCCTTTTTAAGTAATTCCGTTAAAGGTGTAGTGATTTTTGAATAGTTCTTAATAAATTATCGGCAGAAGCCCATAAATCCAAGAAAAGAATGAACTTCTTTTATGTTTGTTGGTATAGGCCATAACAGAACGTCCTTAGCCTTATCCGGGTCGACTACTATTCCGTCTCAGGATATCAGATATCCTAAGAATTTAACTTCTTTCCTATGGAACACACATTTTTCTGTTTGAATATATAGGTTGTGTTTCTTGAGCTTTTGTAATACCTTCTTAGTATACTTAACATGTTCCTCTAGCGTTCTATTTGTGTATACAAGCACGTTATTAAGATATGCTATTATGAATACGTCTAGATATTCCCTTAGCACATGGTTGATAATTGTCTGGAATGTTGCTAGTGCGTTCGTGAGTCCAAATGGCATGACTAGGTATTCAAATAACCCGTATCTTGTCTTTAATATAGTCATCCATTCGTGTCCTTCAGCCATTCGTATTCTGTAGTATCTATTCTTGATGTCGAAGAGGCTAAACCATTTAGCTCCTCTGAGTTTGTCCATGAGTTCTGATATCAAGGGTATAGGGTAACGATTTTTTACTGTGGCTTTGTTGAGGTGTCTGTAGTCAATACATAACCTTTAATTTACCGTTCTTCTTTGGTACAAAGAGTGTTGGTGATGCCATAGTGCTCTTGCTTTCCTGTATATATCCTTTCTTTAAGTTTTCATTCAGATAACGTCGCAACTCCTCTTGTTAATTAATAGATAATTGATATAATGATCCTGGTTTCAGATCCGTTCCCTCCTTAAGTATGATCTTATGGTTCTAGTCTTAGTATTCTAGTAGTTAGTCTTTAGCTTTCTTAAAGAACTATTTCCTAAATTCCTTCTAGTATTCGTTCAGCACAATAAACGTGGTATTATAAAGAATTGTTTTCTTTATCTATATTATAGCTTGTGTTTGTCTGTGGTAGTTCTTCCTAGTTCCTATAGACTTTATTCTCCAGTTAATTAGTAGGTTCTATTATACTAGCTAGTCTTATCCTAATATAAAATTCTTACTACCTAGATTTATAATTTTAATGCGGCAGTTATTTATATAATCTACTACCTTAATAATTACATTTTCTGTTTTAAGATTAATTAGACCTTTTTTAAATGTTACTGGATTATTATCTATGCGTACTACTCTTACAGGTTTCTTTAAAACTCTAGTTAAAATATAATATCTTTATATTTACTTATTTAATATAAGTGTTTTACTAGCCCTGCTGTTTATAAGTGCTTGCGTTTAAAAGCTATTAATATATATATCTATATATAGCTTATTTTCATGTCTTTATCTAAGTCGTGTATAGTTAAGTAATAACTTTTATATTTTAATTTTAGATTAGCTTTTTAGCAGTATAGTTATTACTTACTAGCTTTCTAGTTTTTTATTAGTTATTAACTCTTAAGTAGTAGTTATTTCTTTAGTGTTTCCTTTTTTAGTCCGTGGATAGAATATTACTAAAGTTAGTATTAGTCCTATAATAGTATTTTATACTTACTTCTTACTTTCTTTTTATAATCTTAGTACTTCTATTCTAAGAAACATTTCTTAGTTATTAGTTTAGTATGTAATTCTATAGCTAATTATTTATTTTAGTAGTATTTAGTTTAGTAATATTAGCATCCTAATTAGCACTTATTCTAGTCTAACTATTTATATTTCTCGGTCTTTAGGTCCTAAAGTTCTTTTTTAGAATCCATATAAATCAGTTCTTACTATATATTAAGTTCTTATTTCTATGCTATTTATTTTAGTACTTATTTTATTATTAGTTTTTTAACTTATATAGTATAAGCTGTCTATTTATATTCTTATTTAGTATACATCTTTTCTCTATATATCTAGTACTTTTTTTATATAGTTCTTTCAGCGGCTTCTTCGTCCTATACTTATAAAATAAATAAAGTAAATTTTTTCTCTAGTTTTTTATTCTAGTTCTATTCTAACTCTAAATATCTAACAGGGTGGTAATAGGTTATATAATTTATAAGTAATATTAGTTCTTATTTATAAATCTTATTTATCTATATAGCTAGTTTTTATCTACTAAGTTCTTTATACTACTTATTACTAGCTATTTATAATACTTATTAGTATTTATATATCCTATCTTTTAAGATAACTTTTTAGTACTTAGTAATATAATATTTCCCTATATAGTATTCTAATTTATAGATTTAGTAGTGTTTCTAGCTTATTTATTATCTAATTATTATAGATATTAGCTCTTTGCCTTCTATTATCTCTTAATTTTATTATTATCTAAATTTCTGATTCTCTGCTCTGAAGGGTCCTCCTTTCTATTAAATTATCTTATAAAATTAGTTAACTTCTTTTATAGAGCTAGTCTAGTATTATTTAATAATAATTTTTTATATAGTAGTAATTATATTATTAGCTTGTTCTACTAAATAATTCTTAACCTACTAATATAGTATTTCGTATTCTTATTTAAGGTATGTGTAACTTCTATAAATCTAGTATTACTCTTTCTAAATTTATTATATAATAATCTTTTTAGTTATCTAGTCCTTAGCTAGTTCTACTTAGACTATAGTAATTTTAACTAGTATCTTAGTCTAAACATAAGCCTATTTAATATCTACTTTTTATTATTTATAGTCTTTAATAAAGTGTCTCTCTTTTCTGTAACTAAGATATACTCTTTATATATATTAATCTATTTATTTCTTAGTTTACTTATCTTATTTTTACTTATTAATCCATGCGTTCTTAACTAATACTTAGTTGATTTCTATTATATTATAAGTTTAGGTATTTTTTTTATTTCTCTGTAGTATGTAGATTACCGGCCTAGTATTATTTTTCTTTTCTTATTCTTTTTAATACTAATAGTTATTAATTATCACCGCTTGTTTGATGATTCCTAGAAGTATACTAAGTTATTTTTCTTAAGAAATTTTATCCTTAATCCTATCTTTTAGTCCTGTATAGTATATTATAACTAGAGGTTAGTTTACTTAGTTTAGTTAAAATTAAATTTATTTAAATTCTGCCGTATAGTTAGCTGCTAACGTGCGTTGTCTAAGTTATTAAAACTTCTAAATTACTTCTATTTCTTTATTAATTTCTTTAAAGACTATAATTATTTCCTTTTTAAAGCTCTTATAGTTTTTAAAAGTTTTCTAGATATTACTATTATAGTTTGTGAGTTCTGCTAATTCTAAGTTTAAATCTCCTTTAACTAGATAGTTCTTTATAAGTAGTTTAAACTATTTTATAGCTTTTTTTATTATATTTATACTAGCTACCAAAATCCGATCTTAGTTAGTTATAAATAAAGATTAATTAAACTAATAGTAAAGGTCTATTGCGGCTATAAAGGTTTTAAGGTTATTTTAATTTCCGTTAAATTTAAAAAGTAGTTAAATCTTTACAGTCCTTTCTCTCTTATTCTTTACTACTTTAACTTATTATTATATACTAATTATAGTATTACATAACTTTATAATAGTTATTTCTTATTTCTAGATAATCTACTATGCGCTCTTAGTTCCTTCTAATATATTTCTAGTAGTAAATAAAGATTCTACTATAACTTCTTTTTTACTACTACTTTTTTCTAATAAGTATAGTTCTTATTCGTCCTTATAATGGGTCGTTATAGACTATAATTAGAAATTTATTTATTAGAATCAATCTAACGTTCTCTTCTATACTTTAAAAGGGTAGTTATAATATTACGAGTTGCCTTTACTTAATAGTATATTTCATGTTAGTGATTTTATTCTAACTAATATTCTAATAGAACTTTAGCTTTTTCTGTATTTAAAATAGATAGCCCTAGGTTTAACAGGTAAGAGTTTATACTTTATTATAAAATAAAAAAAGAGATATATAATAGATTTAATAAGATAGTATTAAACTATTTCACTTAAGTTTAAGTCTTAACGTAGAGATAAGATCTTGATTTTAGAATAACTATAAAGAATCCAAAATATCTTAGAGCTAGTCTATGCCTTATATTTATAGAAAATCCTTTATACGTACATTATATACCTGTCGGCAGTATATTAAATACTACTAGAAAAGATAATAAAAATAAGTCTAGTCTTAGTATTATCTTTTTTATTTATACTTATTTGCTAAGTCTCCTTTAGTCACGTGCATAACTACTTCCAATTCTATAGTATAATTCTATATTTCTATTCTTACTTCTTAGCTTATATTTTAGCCTGTACTAGTATATCCTATACCTGCTTATAATTCTTCCTTTTTAATTTAAATATACGTTTCTATTCTAGAGCTTTATTAGCTATTATGGTTAATTCCTTTAGCTCTTTAGATATAGCTGCCTTTCTATTACCGTCCATAACATTATATTATCGAATTTTAGCTTCTTTTTTAAATTAGTTTCTATTTATCTAGGTAAGAGTAGCTTTATCTTAATTATCTTTTTAATTAATTCTTATAATATACTATTAGAAGTAACAGATGTTTTATTATTACTTTAATATAAAATTACTAAAAGAGTCATTTACTAAGTACTTTATTTATATAAAATAAATCTAACTACGTTTTATATACTTTTTATTGTTATATACTTTTTAAGTTTAAATAGCTATATAGTAAGATTTATAGCTTCTTTAAGCTTTAGTATTCTAGTCTCTTTTATTATTTTTAACAGCCGTAAGGATTTAATTAATAGACAATTTAGATTAGGTTATAAAAATAAGTAATATATAAAATTTACTAGCTAGACTTATAATTTTATAAAGATTATATTTAGTAGTATAAAGTACTTATAAATATTATCTTTAATAATAATTAAATTTTTTTTTGATTCCTATAATACTGAAGGTAATAACTAATTAAATACATAATAATTAATTAGGTAGTAATAATAGTATGAATTCTTAATAATTTATGTTATTATTATAGTAGTAGTATCTTAAGTTTTATTTATGCTTAGTATATAATAATAAAATTATTTATTATAGTTTTACTAATACTCTCTCTTAAGCTTATGTATGATGTTTTTAGAGATATCTTAATTATACCTCTTTTTATTAAAGTCAAGCTTATAGTAATTAATAAATTAAAAATGTAATTCTAGATTAACAGCTTTAGTTAAGCTGTTAGCTACTATTTAATTAGTTAGTAAATAGAGTATAGTAATTCATCTACTTTATATCTACTCTTATATATAGTAATATTATACGTTAATATGCTTGCTATGCTTATAGAATTTAAAATTCTTACTTAAAATAATAGCGCTTTTATTATCTGCGTGAATTTTAATAGATTTTTAATAAAGTCCTAATTTAGTAAGCAGTTACCTAAGCCAGATAGCTTCTCTTATAGCTTAATATATAGCTATATATTCTATTTTTATAATTAATAAAGTAACTATTAGCTAATACTTTAAAGTCTAGCTGATAGATTCTTTATTTAGAGTAAAAATATAAGCTCCTATTAAGTATTTAGTTATAAAATCTTTAGTAAAGCTAGTATCTATATACTTAGTAATTTTATTATTACTTTTTTCTTTAAATATGATATAGTAATTAATTATACTGCGCAGGTAAAAAAAGATCTTCTTAATTACTTACCAGTACTTAAGTCCAGAATTATTTATATACTATATAAAAAATAAGACTATAAATACTATATTTAACTAAGTAGTAATTATAGCGTATATAATTAATCCTAGCTAGGCAGTAAATTCTTATCTTAAAGCTTTAATAATAATACTATTAAATAGATTAAGATATTAACTTATTACTATTAATATTTTTACTCTATATCTATACTTACTATACTTATATTTATTAAGAATCCTTTTAATGTATGCTTGCTGGCTAAGTATAATTATCTTTATATTATAGTTATATTTAATTTCTATTCTAAGATAGTACTTAATGTTTTTTAGGTTAATTATCTTAAATTTTTTACTTAGCTAATTAATAACCTACTTCATGGCTAGCTTATTACTACTAATAAGCTTAATATTATTTATATAAACTATAATTATAAGTTCTGTGCAGATAGTATTTTTAATAAATACATTATTATCTACTGTAAGTAGTTTAAATTTAATTTTTAATAAAAAAGCTTATAAGCTGTTTTGCTTACTTACATGCTAATTATTTTAGTTTATATAGGCTTTTTTTAACTCTATAAACAAGATATTTTTTACTCTTTTAAATATAACTAGGTGCTTATTTAACGTAGATTTCTTTATTAAAATTTAAATTAAAATATACCGTCACGAAGTTGAGCTATATAATATTATAATTAAATAATACTATAAGCGTGAATATTATTCGTACTAAAGATACTCATATAACTCTAGTATATATCTAGTTATAATTAATGCTAAATTACTATATAAATTCTTTTCCTATAAATCTAGCTTTATACTTAGTAATTTAATTATTGGCTTTTTTTTTTAACTTTAAATATTTATTTTCTATCTAGCGCTGTATGCCCTGTGGGTAATTTAATAAATTTAAATATCTTATTTTCTTAATACTACTATATCTTAATATCTACTACTTCTTTTTATTTTATGCTATCTAACTATTCTATTACCTCTATAAATAATTTTAGCTTTAGGTTATTTAGATTTAGCTTTTTATAGATACTTATATTAGTTATAATTAAAGTATACTCTAAAGCATTATTAAGATATAAATAAAAGCTTTAATAAATATAGTTAATTTTATTAAGTATTGCTATATACAGCGCGTAGAAATGCTTATTAGAAATTCTAGTAAGTATAATTATTTTCTATATACTTACTAAGGCTTCTGCTGTCACTACTTTTATTAAAATTATATATTTATATATATTATAGAATTTATAAAATAGCTGCCCTTTATTATTACGTGTTAACTATTATAGTAGTTTTATTAAAGAAAGTAGCTTTTAAATTAGTAATTCTATCTTAAGGCTTATTATAGTATTAAGTTATACTTTTCTTTTATTATTTTTAATTATTAGCGGCGGTCTAACATGAATCACACTTTATATATATTTTTTATTATATTAAGTATTTTTCTTTCTTTTTAATAGTGTAGAGTTTAGCTTATATAGTCTATTTAACTCCCTCTTATAAAATACGCTCTATTTAATAATTTTAACTATAAGTTTATATGCCTCTTATTAAGTAGTCTTTTGACTATTAATTACTAGTTTAAAATATAGGCTAGATAGAGAATTTAATAATTAGCTATCTATTAACGCTTACCATGCGTCTTCTCTAAAGTTAAGTTTTTTATCTATAAATTAATACCTATTATATAGTTTATAGTTATTATTAGATTTGAAATTTTGTTTCTCTATAATCTGCCGTGTCCCTTCTTTCTAGACTTTAATAATAAATCTATTTAATTTATTTATAAATCTAATAAATTTCTTTTTAATTTTGTGTAGTATAATCTTCTTAGATTAAGCTTTTTAGCTATTCTAATAGTATATAACTATTCTAAATATTAGGATTTTGGATAGATTTGGTTTGTATTTATTAATAACTTTGTATAGTAATTTACTATTAAGTTTTTTTATTAGACTTCTATTTTTTAGCTCTGCAGTATATTTAATTACTAGTAGCTAAAGAAATCTTAGAAGATTCTAATCTACTAGTATTAACATTACTTTTTTATAGAGGTAGAATTAGGTGATTTTAGTAAGTCTATTCTTTTATAAAGTGTCTTATATAGTAGGCTAGTAAGTAATCTCTTTTTTCTTTATCCATTCTTTAAAGTCTTAACTTATGAATATAGAATCTCGGTCTGAGAAAATATACGTAATAGGAGGTTTTTCCTATGCTTTTTAGTAAGCTTATAGCTCTTTCACGTAATTTAGAGCTTTATTCTTAAAGTAAATAAGCCTTACTTCTATACTAGTAGTAAAATTATCAGTTATAGAAATATATCCATGCTTTTAATTATATTCTTCTGGTTTAATTAGTAGTATAAAGTTTAGATAGAGAATCTCTCCTTCTCACTTTACGCGCTGTTATTTACTAAACAGTTGTTTTTAAAGCTTTAATTTCAAGCAGTATATACAGACGCTATAATAGTAGCTATCTAGTTTTAATCTAATAATATTCTTTATAAGCTTTTTAAGATTACTATATTTTATATATTCTATTATTTAATGGAGCTGCTTTATTAATACTTTTTTAGTTAATAATAGCTTTATAGCTAGTGCCATGTATAGGTCTATCTTTACTATATATATAAAAATAATTCTATCTTCTTTATATGCTGTAGCTACTTTATTGTCTTTTTAATTTTTAATTTCTTTATTTTTTTAATTAAGAGTATAGCCCCCGCGTTTTATTCTTATGGCTAATAAGATATTAATAGGGCTATCTAGATAATACTAAATATTTTTAATAGTATAGAAGAAAGTTTTGCTGTTCTAAAGCTAATATAAAAGCCATATTATTCCTTTATATAAAATCTATATAGTTTCTCTAGTTTTATTTAAGGCTCCGCTGGTGGCATGTATCTTAATAAACTAGGCATAATTATTATAGATATTAACTTTTAATAAAGTGTCGTACGTTGTCTTGCTTTGTCACTATAGATAAAGAAACTTAGAAAGATATTAATTAAGATATTAGTTAGGGTATTAGTTAGGGTAAGCTATATTACTTTATTATCTTTATTTTTTTAAAGATTCTTTTACTTCTTACGCCAGCTATCTATAGCCTTTTCTAGGTGCTTAAACTAGTAGTCTTTTTCTTTCTTATCTTCTCTTTTACACTATAGGCAGGTCTTTGACTTGTGTTCTTTACTTATACCAGGTAATTTACTTTAACTTTAACTCTACTTCTTACTTCTTGTGTTTGTTATAAGAGATATAGCTTTAAATTAAGATTTGTTTACAAGCTCTTCATTAAAGAGTTAACTTATAAGAGTATTATATGAAAGCGATTTAATGCCTATATTACGTTTTCATTCTTAAAAGGACATAAAGTACGTTCTAAGATTATAGATCATTACATGCTTAAGTATAAAGTCAATTGTGATCTTTTACTATGTAATGTCTTAAATAAGGATTCCGAATTTATTAGTATAGTCTTCTATGTCTTTATATGAAGCATACGTCATAGTCTAAATTTGCTCAGCAACTAAATACTTCTATAGTTTAGTATTAATCTTATAGTGCTTGATAAGGGTGTTGATGACCTATTAAGCGGCCAGGATTCTATCAACCTTTCATGCTGGCACATCCTTACAATAGATAATAATGTTGTTGATTACTTTATTATTATCCAGATATAGTACTTAGTCGTCTTAGTCCTTTATAAATTCCAGGGTAAAGTTAAAGTCTTGGTAGTCACTTGTGTTACCGAATTTTGGCTTCTTTTCCAGATCAGTTTCTGTCTGTCTGGGTGAGGGTGGCTTTGTCTTAATTATCTCTTTAACTAATTCTTGTAATATGCTATCAGGAGCAATGAACGTTCTATCATCACTTTAACGTAGGATTGCTGGAGGAGTCATTTGCTAAGTACTTTATTTGTACGGAATAAATCTAACTACGTCCTATGTGCCTTTTACTGTCATATGCTTTTCAAGCTTGAACAGCTATATGATAAGATTTGCAGCTCCTTTAAGCTTTGGTACTCTAGTCTCTTTTGTCATTTTTGACAGCCGTGAGGATTTAATTGATAGACAATTTGGATCAGATCGTAAAAATGAGTGATATATGAGATTTACTAGCTGGGCTTATAACCTCATGGAGATCACATTTGGCAGCATGAAGTACTCATAAATATTGTCTTCAATAATGATTGAATTTTTTTTTTTTTTTTTAATTCCTACACTACTGAAGGTAATGACTGATTAAATACACAATAATCAATTAGGCAGTAATGATAGTACGAATCCTTGATGACTCATGTTGCTGTTGTGGCGGTGGTGCCTTGAGTTCTGCCTACGCTTAGCGCATGGTAGCAAGGTTGCCTATCGCGGTTTTGCCAACACTTCCCCAGCGATTTCGCAATTTATTTAAATAGCTTATGGGCTTCTCCGTAGTCAGTTGCTTGTTACTCTAAAAAATCTTATAATTTTATCAATTCTATGTGGCTCAAAAACTTCATTTTTACATGAGTGAAATGTGTGAAAATCGTGCGTCAGGTAAGCCCGTGCGTCAGGTGATGACAAACTCTATTGATTAGATTATTGAAATTGATTGGTCAATATCAATCAAATTTCAATTATCGATTGAAGACTAATTGGCAAATTGACAACCAGCCTGGGGCAGATAGGAAATGGCAATGATTTAGCGAAGAAGAAGTAGGGGTTGATATTGATTGATCCGTGCGAGCCATGCTAATCATCGTAGCTTCATTGAATAGTTGTTAGAGAGGAGCAGATTCGAATTGATTAGGCGCGTCTTCCGCAATTGAGATTTAATTTCCTTGTTATCAAGACCTGATATCTCGATCTTAAGAGGGAAAGGGAAGAATATGGCGGTTGAGCAATTTCTGTCCTAGAGACCTCGAAGGGCGTGCTAGCAGGTTTCCAGGGAGTGGAGATATGCATTTTAGGGAACATGAATGATTCGTCCCAATGTTTGAAAGCGTGTGAGAGGAGTCGGCAGGAGAGAGTAGGTCTATGTGCTCGAGTACTTGGAGCCAGAGTCCGGGGAGAATGTAACAGAGGGACTGGGATTTGCATTGGCGAGTGTAAGCGGGAGGAAGGCAGATATGCTTCAGGAGGTATATTGAATGCCTCGAATAGGTATCTCTGACGCTGATAGGAAGGCTCTCCGCCAGTTCTACTATCGCAGTAAGCCCTACCCACGCCATAAGATTGCATCGGTTGGTTCTAGCAGAAATACGGTCGAAAAATCGCATAATCCACAGTTTCCGAGTCCCTAAGTGATAGTTTCAAACACCTTGACGACACTGAATCCCCAAATTCGAAAGTCTACCGTTAACGGCAAGCCCTATGGCCTATTTTAGAAGCAATTCTCTCCTCTTGGCAGCAGAAGATTGAATACCGCGGTGGCTTGGTGTCTCGTGATATACTCATTGCGAAGGCGCGCGAGATCTGGCCCTTTGTCCCGGAATATGCAGAGCAACCAACCCCTAACTTTTCTATACGATGGTTAGATAAATTCAAGAGAAGGCATGGAATAAAGGGGCAAACCAACCACGACAAGCTAGTATCAGTTCCTATTGCTGCCGAAGGGGAGATGTAGCTTCTCCGCCACGCTACATTGCTCTTTATTACGGAAAATCTCTTTAATATGGAAGAAAAAGGACTATACTGGCGCTGAGTAATTTCTAAGGGTCTCACAACTGCCAAACTACCTAGTGCAAAGAAGGATAAGAGTCGGATTTCTCTTGTACTTTGCACCAATGCAACGGGATCAGAAAAACTACACCCTTGGCTAATTAGTAAGAGCAAGAAACCTCGCGCTCTTCGCTCAGTTAATTCACAAGTCCTTGGTGCTGTGTAGAAGGCTTCAACAAAAGCTTAAATGAATTCTAGTATTATGGCGGATTGGTTACGTGCTTTCTATAGCCATATTAAATCCTCCCGTCAAGTTCTTCTACTTCTAGACAATTTCTCAGCGCATTCAATTGCCTTAGAGCTTGCTCCTCCGCCAGTAAACGTCCGCATCGAGTTCCTCCTAAAGAATTCAACCGCCATGTTCCAGCAATTAAAAGCTTACTACTAGAAACGCTGGTTAACATTCAGCATCACCTGCTTTAACACCCACAAAGTCCCCGTAAAAGAAGTCACCCTTGAAAACGCAGTTAGGCGAATGCGACATGGTTGGAATTTCAACGTCTTACCAACTACAATTCAAAATTGCGGGAAAAAGTCAACAATTACTAAGGATGATACAGTGATGGTTGGTCCTAAGGTAGAAGACCTCGCACTATTATTTAGTAAGCTGCTCAAATCAGCAATGTTGAGAATGTACGAGATTGTCAAGACTTTATTAACCCTGAAGGCGAGAATGCTAAGGTTGAGAAAGGGAAAGAAGATATAGGTCTTCAGCAAATCGTCGACTATCACACTAGAAACGCTGAGCTTAATAATGTACTTCCTATACAATCCCATCGGCCATTAATAGAGTAATTGGAGGGGTAACAAAGTAGTACAATTTTAGAGGCGCAGGCTCGTCGTCGGCTCACTAGTAGATCGAACTCTCAGCCAGTTTGTCAGCGCCCCTGAGGGTGCTGCCCACGTGGGCGACTAGCTGGTTGGAAGGCGATTAGTGAGCAGGGCGTTGGCCACCCCCGCGCCAATTGTGTTTGTTTAGTTTGTAAGGGTGGCCGTGTGGCCTGTAAGGAATTGCCTCTGGAGGCTAAAGAGGCGTTAGGGATTCGTCTTATAGTTCCGTTTAGAGGCGTTGGAGCCACAACGGCCAAGAGCCTGGATCTGGTACTGGCTTAGGTTTGATTGTAGGCGTGCTGAGCAGCGCCTTTGTGGAAGCTGTGACCTCTGAAGCCTTCAGAACTCCCGCATTTGTGGAGGCGGTCCGCGAGGAGTTTGAGCACCCTGTCGCGGGTGGAGGCTCCATCTGAGAGGCGGCAGAGCGGCTGGCCGTCCACCTTTGGCTCCTGTTACAGGAGAATATCCATGTGATGGATTAGGCAGGCATCGTCAGCAGCCGTGGCGACGACGATGTCCATGCCTGTATTGTTGTGGTCTCATTCGAGAGACAGAAGAGCGGCTGGCGTCCTCTTTTGGCTCCTGTTGCAGAAGAACATCTATATAATGGATTTGGCAGGCGTCATCAGCAGTCTTGGCGACGACGATGTCCGCGCCTGTGTTGTCGTGGTCTGTTTTGCTGCGTGGCAGGTGGAATATCATGTGATCTCTTGTTGATCTAAGGCGTGAGAGAGCGTCGGCAAGGCCGTTGTCCTTCGTCGTTACACGCTGGACGTGTAGCTGGATGTCTGATGAGGCCGTAGTCACGAGTCTCTGACGTAAGTTATCCATGCCGGGTGCTCTTGGTGTGGGCCTTCAGTATCCCTGTCTCAGCCGTTGTGTTTTCTGTGTGGACGATTACTATAGTATGGGCCTAGCGGAAGACCCAGCGTTTGAACGCCAGTTCGATTGCGATATATGAGAATGCTAGAAGCCTTCTGTCGCGATGCCCGATGCGTCAGTAAACTTGTATATTGTTTGGCAACTCTAGTCGTCAATTAAACAAACTCCGTTGAAGCGAGGGAACAGGCCTCTCCACTACTAGAGATCCTTGATTGCGCCATCTGTAAGTGGGTGGAAGCTTGTTCTACCCAGGGTAACTTCTTAATCGACTTTACTGTACTTGGGTTGACGTGGAAGGCCGTCCATTCATCAGGGAGCTTCTGCCAGGTAGTAGGATCTAGCACTGACGTTGCAGCCACCTATTTGTGCCATGCCTAGAGCGAATTGTAAGACTGACAGCCGACCGTAGGCATGGGAGTGTCGGATAACTCTGGCCATGAAGTGCAACATAGCTGGGAGCACTAATGGGTGTTCGGCGTTGAAGAGGAGGCCTATAATACGGGTATAGTTTGTGAAGCACTCAATCCAGATTAAGGTGTTGTCTCCAAAATATTTGATTGATCCGCGGACTCGTTTGACTGTGAGTTGACGTGTTGCTTGGTCGAACTCTGCCGTCTGGCTGTCCTCTCGGGCCTTCGCGCCGAAGTCGTTGCGGAGGCGAGTGAGGTTCTCCGCCTCGAATTTGTGCTGGAGGATAAGGTGGATATCTTTGGGGCTGATGCCGGGGACCTGCTGTACGACCTCTAGTACTTGTAGGGAGAAGCGCTCACCAATTGGCTTATCATCGCCCTCGTTAGTGCCGGGTGTAGAGTTGTTCGTGCGACGCAGGGCGCGAATCTCCTCATCTGCTTTCTCCTCTGCCTTTTGTCTCATCCGTTGCTGATGTTCCAGCTCTTCGATCTGGTTCTGTATTTGTAGTTCGGTCAAACGTTGCGCTGCAGGAGTAGCAGGTGCGGTAGAGCTAGGGTTGTTTGACTGAGTGTTGGGAACGAGGGCTTGGGAGCGCGTCTGGCGGCCACGCGTTGAGTCGATCATTGTGGGCGACGAGTTAGGGCGTGGGAAAGGCTGAAATCAAATCGTCAGTCGATTGATTTGTGTACGCAATGAGGGCGACGATGAGATTGTTGATGGATGAGGAGAAGCTCCGAGAATCGATTTGTGGGTGCGGATACTTGGCAGCAGGGGTCCCCGATTCAGTATAGAACCACCCAAAGAGAAGATGATGAACCAGCACCAGTTCCTACTGTGCATGAGGCTATAGCTGCATTACATGTAGTACAGCCCTATCAAAAGCGCCAGAAAAGGGTAAAGCAAGAAGATATAATCAGTCTTCAACGGCTAGAGCGAAAGCTTGGCCTTCAAGCCTTCAATTCGCAGAAACAATCCACCCTGGAGGGCTGGCTGAAGAGTTAGTAGATAGATTCAACACCCAAAAATTGTGTTACTAAGCAATTCGATAAAGCAATAATTCGCTATAATGATAAAATCTGCCTGGCAAAACTATATCGTTACATCGAGACTCGACTGTTGCTTCCTTGACTATTGGCGGAAGTTGAATAGAGGCTGCACCGTGACGTGCTGCACACAGAAATTCGTGGTAGTGTTAGAATATTATCCCATGATGACAAAATTGGTGTGGAGATAAGAAGCTGTTTGTGAGCCAGATAGAGGGCATCCACTGGAGAACAATCGAAGACCGGTGCTCCCATTCTGGCAATAGAGGGTGATGAGACAGGTGGATAAGGAATGATACAGTACTGTTTCTGGGATGTGGTGTCACTCAATCAAAGTCACATCCCTAAGCGGTTCAACTTCTGAAGGACCTGTAAATTTCAATTTCCCGTCAGTATCTTCCTAGCTTGGTAGAAGAAAGTACGCTTTTCTGACTAAGTACACTTTCAGCTGATTACAGTTCGGATGCAAGTGCTACACATTGGGAAGATTGTGGACAGCCAACTCTGCAAGTTCTACCTTCACCTCCTGCAAAAATGCCCTCGTTGTATCCACGTACGGCGAATCCGTGCCATAACACGTGACGCAAACATCTAATTCCTCCAACGCATATTTCACCGCTAGATCCAGCCGCCCATGCCTCTTCCAACCTACAGCAGCATCATGATACGCCAAACCCAATGCCTCACCCACAAGGCCCTCCTCTCGCACCAGTCTCACCAACTCCAACGCCGCCTTGGGCACTTCAGCTTTCCACTTCTGTTTCCGTCCAACTCGAATCCTCGCGTCCAGTACCACCATGCGCGCTCTGCGAACATCACTTGCTACGGCACCACATCCGCACGCTGCGCAGGAGCACACAAATCCGTACGCGGAAAGCTTCTCGCGCCGCGAACTGAGCGTTTGGTATGGCCGCTCGTAGCTAAGATTGATTTGTGCATTTGCAGGTATCGCGACGATAGCGTGCACGGTAATTCGGGATAGTCGTGCGTTCCAGGCGAAACTGGCGTTGGGGATGCAGGAATGGTTGAAGCGTGCGGCGAGTAGTAGGATTGAGGTGCGGGATCCGGTTTGCCAGGCGTTGGCGTTGAAGATGTCAACAACGAGGGCGACACCTCGGGTTTTAGAGTCGAGAGCGTGTAGGGTGAGGTATTGCTCTTGTTGGGAGCTGGTAAGATGCGAGAAGGCGGCGATGACGGAGGAGTTTGTGCGGGGTTCGCGGACAGTAAAAAGAGGCGTTTCGATGAGAATAAGGGTACCAGCAGGGATGGAAGCGGTAGAGAAGCAACCGAGGCCCTCGCCGGGAGAGGGGAGAACGGTATAAAGAGTGGCCATTGCGATAGTTGATGCGGGTAACGAGAGTGGGATGACTCTCACGACCAAGAAATAGCTGGAATTAAGCGCTTACTACGCGCCAACCCAGCTCATTAACACAAACGCGTAGATAGATCAATTCACACTTATTTTTACACTCAATCTGATACAAATTAGCTTTTTACGAGGCCAGATATTCGAAAGAGGAAGCGATTTACTACACCTCCGCCCATTGTCGTTCCCAATGAGCAGCTGAAAGGGCAGCTTGAGACTCCACAACGCTCTTCCGTCTTTGTAGTGCTGCACTTCTGCCAACAGGAGGATATCCATTGCCCTCTCGAGAAGCTAAAGCAGCACTTTAATATCCCTATCTCTACGGCGTCTAATATATTTGAACAGGTTATGTGACAGCAGAATGTGTAACCGAGTGCAGGGAATCAAAAATGTAGCAACCCATAATTAATTAAATGAGTGGAAGACTCGATCTATATACACAATCGGGGTGGACTGTACGTGGGGGCGTACGTAGGAGTGTACGCAATCTGCTGACGCCATGAAGGCTAGAGGTGAGAGATGGCGGGAGCACTACTAGCTGACAAGAGCGCTACTCGGTGACAGAATGGGCATAGAAAGACTTATATTGAGAATACATTGAATTGACTTCGCTAGTTATTCAAGACTAAGGGTAAGGACTGACTATATAATTATTTGCCTCTGCCTTAATAATGTAGGCAGACATGGGGGTTACCGAGCAGCACTATTTGTTAGCGCAATTTGCGATTGGCAACCTTGCTACCTTGCATCATTATATGTAACCGAGCAAGGGTTTTCATTCCATTATTATTTTCATTCCACCAGGAGATTGCAAATCCTCCCTTGTCAACATTAAGAGAATAGGAATCCTCATTCCAGCTCATCTCACTCATTATTTAAGTAGGATAGTCATCCTTAGTTTTTCAATCAATCCAATCCTTATGACAATCTTTATGAGTACTTCCAACTGCCAAATATGACCTCCATGAGGTTATGAGCCCGGCTGATGAATCTCATATATCACTCATTTTTACGACCTGATCCAAATTGTCTATCAATTAATTCCTCACGGTTGTCAAAATGACAAAAGATACCGGAGTACCAAAGCTCAAAGGAGCTGCAAATCTTGCCATATGGCTGTTCAGGCTTGAAAAGTACATGACAGCAAAAGGCACATGGGACGCAGTTGAATTTGTTCCGTACAACCAAAGTACGCGGCAAAAGTCTCCATTAAACCCACGTCAGAGCGACAGTGGAACGTCCGTTGCTCCTGACAGTTCATTATAAGAACCAGTTAGAGAGACAATTGAGACAGAGACACCCTCACCTGGACAGACAAAAACTGATCCGGAAAAGAAGCCGAAATTTGGAGCCACAAGCGACTACTAAAAATTCGACTTTAGCCTGGAATTTATGAAGGACTAAAACGACTGGGTACTATATCCTGATAATGGTAAAGCGATTAACGACATCGTTATCTACTGCGAGGACATACCAGCACGAAAAGTCGACAGAATCCTGGCGGCTTGATGGGTCATCGACACCCTTATCAAGCACTACAAGATCAACACAGAACTCCAGAAGTATCTAGTTGTTGAATGGATCTGGACTACGACGTACGCTTCATGCAAAGACATGGAAGACTATACCAATAAGTTTGGAATCCTTATTCAAGACATTACACGGCAAAAGATCACAATTGACTTTATGCTCAAGCATGCAATGATCTACAATCTTGGAACGTACTTTACGTCCTTTCAAGAACGAAAACGTGACACAGGCATCGAATCGCTTTTGTACGATACTCTTACAAGTCAACTCCATAACGAAGAGCTCGTGAACAAATCTCAATCCAAAGCTGCTTCACATGCAATAAAAGGCAAGAATCAAAGTTAAAGCAGATTGCCTGGCATAGGCAAAGAACACAAGTCAAAGACTTGCCCATGGTGTAAAAGGGAAGGCAAGAAAGAAGAAGACTGCTGGTTTAAGCACCCGGAAAAGGCTACAGACGGCTGGCGTAAGAAGCAAAAGGATCTTCGAAAAGATGAAGACGGCGAAGCGACATGGCTTACCCTGACTAATACCCTGACTAATACCTTTCCAAGCTTCTTTACCTACAGCGACAAAAGCAAGACAACGTACGACACTTCATCAAAGGTCAATGTCTGCAATAATTACGCCTGGTTTACCGAGATACATGCCGCCAGCGGAGCCCTAAGCGGAACTGGAGGAACCGTACAAATTTCAAGCAAAGGAACGATACGGCTTTTATGTCAGCTTCGGAACGGCAAAACCTCCTTCCACACTGTCAAAGATGTTTGGTATCACCCAGACAGCCCTATTAACATCTTGTCAGCCATGAGAATGAGACGCGGGGGCTATACTCTTGATTGGAAAGACGGAGGAATCAAAGATCGAAAAGGCAACGAAGTGGCTATAGCATACGAAGAAGATGGAATCGTTCTCGTACGCATGGCAAAGACGGCAACAGACCTGTACATGGCACTGGCCACGAAGCCATCGCCAACCAAGAAGGTGTCAGCAGAGCAGCTCCATCGAATGATGGGACATCTGGGATACAGCAATCTCATGAAGCTCATAAAGAACACTACTGGACTGAAGCTAAAGAGCTATCGCCATGGCACCTGCACATGCTGCCTAGAATCTAAGCTTTGAAAACAACCGTTTGGCGAACGACAGCGCGCAAAGCGAGAAGGAGAAATTCTCTACCTAGACCTCGTACCGACAATTAAACCGGAAGGATACGATCAAAAGCGTGGATACATCTCCATGACTGACGACTATACTACCGGCACGGAAATAGGGTTTATTCGCTCTAAGGATGAAGCTCCAAATCACGTAAAAGAGCTACAAGCTCGCCGAAAAGCACAGGGAAAACCCCCTATTGCGTACATTTTCTCAGACCGAGATTCTGTATTCATGAGTCAAGACTTTGAAGAATGGATGAAGGAAGAGGGGATTACTCACCAGCCTACTGTACGAGACACTCCACAAGAGAATAGACTTGCTGAAATCACCTAATTCCACCTCCATGAAAAAGCAACGTCAATGCTAGCAGATTAGAATCTTCTAAGATTTCTCTGGCCACTAGCAATCAAATATGCTGCCGAGCTGAAAAACAGAAGCCCAGCAAGAAGACTTAATGGCAAAACGCCGTACGAAGTCATCAACAGATGCAAACCGGATCTTTCCAAAATCCTGATATTTAGAACAGTTGTATACTATCAGAACAGCTAAAAAGCTCAATCTGAGAAGGTTACACCACGCGGAATTAGAGGGAGATTTGTCGGATTTGCAGATGGATCAAATGGATCTATCATTAAAGTCTGGAAAGAAGGGACACGGCAGATTACAGAGGAACGAAATTTTGAATCTGACGACGACTGCGAACCGTACGATAGACATTAATCTACAGAAGATGAAGAAGAACTTGACTTTAGAGAAGAAGCATGGCAATCTTCAATAGGAACTCGCAGCCAATCATCAGATCATCCATCCAACCTGCACCCTGAACCAGCAATCAACAGCCAAATAGCTACGCGACAAGAGGTGCACGAACCTTCAGTCAACATCATCGAGCAGAACTCATCTTATGAGAGGGAGCTGGACAGGCTACATGAGCCGAGCCCTGCACCATCAGAGGGAGAGAAAAACGCTCGATACAGCAGAGAACGCACGCAAAGTGTGATTCATGTCAGGCCGCGAACGATTGAAAACGCTGAAAGAGAAGCACAACAAGGTGCTGCAACAAGCCCTGAGACAGAATTACTGATCCAGGAGCCACCCTCTTTAACGGAACCACCACGGCAATCGACACGCAACAATAGAGGGCAGCCATCTCGCAAATTCCATGACGAGTATGGGTATGCAACCTCAACAAAGCCAGTGACAGCAGAAGCCTCAGCAAGCGTACGGAAGGCGATTACACTTACCGGAGCCTCTAACGAGCATTTCTACACGCTGTACACAGCAATACTTGATGAAATCAACCACGCCCATCAAAGCTTCTACTCCTACCTTGACGACGCCCTAGAGCACGCTTCGATCGTAGCCAATACAGGCATCTACAAGGAGCCAGGTCTAAATGACCCAGAACCAAAATCATTTACAGCAGCAATAGAACGGCCAGATAGCACGAAATGGAAAGAAGCAACAGACATCGAGATGCAGCAGCATCAAGAGAATGGAACATTTAAACTTGTTAAATTACCCACAGGGCGTACAGCGCTAGATGGAAAGTAGGTATTCAAAGTCAAAAAAGGAGCCAACAATCAAATTACCAAGTACAAGGCTAGATTCGTAGGGAAAGGATTTATGCAGCAATTTGGCATTAATTATAACTAGACATATACTGGAGTCGTATGAGCATCTTTAGTACGGACGATATTCGCGCTTACAGCACTATTTGACCACGATATTATACAGCTCAACTTCGTGACGGCATACCTTAATTCAGACCTCAACAAAGAAATCTATGTCAAGCAAGCACCTGGTTACATTTAAAAAGGCAAGGAACATCTTATCTACAGAGTTAAGAAAGGCCTGTACAGACTGAAACAATTAGCACGTAAGTAGGCAAAACAGCTTACAAGCTTTCTCATTAAAATCAGATTCAGGCCACTTACGGCAGACAATAACGTGTTTGTTAAAGATACTATCCGCACGGGACTCATGATTACAGTCTACGTAGACGATGTCAAGCTTATTAGCAGCAACAAGCCAGCCATGAAGCAGGTCATCAATCAGCTAAGCAAGGAATTTAAGATAATCAACCTAGGAGGCATTAAGCACTACCTTGGAATGGAAATCAAGCGCGATTACAATGCAAAGACAATTACGCTCAGCCAGCAAGTATACATTAAAAAGATCCTTAATAAATATAGGTATAGCAAGCATGGACGCAGGGTAAAAACGCTAATGGTAACAGGTCAACGCCTTGAACCATTTGACGGCATCGCTACTAAAGCTTCAAGACAAGAATTTACTACCTAGCTAGGATCGATTATGTACGCCATGATTACTACTCAGCTAGACATAGCATTCACAGTCTCATCTCTTATATAGCACACAAATAACCCTAGACCCGAGCATTGGGACGCACTTAAAAGGATCTTCTTCTACCTGCGCAGTACGATCGATTACTGTATCATATTTAGTAGAGAAAGCAACGACAAAATTGCTGGGTATATAGATGCCAGCTTTGCTGAAGATTCTGCAACCAGATACTCAACAGGAGCCTACATTTTTACCCTAAACGGAGGACCTATCAGCTGGACTTCAAAGCGTCAGTTGATAATCGCTCTGTCGACTACAGAAGCAGAATACATGGCTATGTGTCAAGCCATCAAGGAAGCCACCTGGCTCAGGCAACTGCTTACTGAATTGGGACTTCATCATGAATCCATCAAGGTTCATGCAGACAACAAAAGCGCTATAGCTCTGGGTAAGAACCCTGAATTCCATAAGCGTAGCAAGTACATTAACGTACAGTACCACTACGTACGAGAGCAGGTGCAGAATGGACGAATCACCGCGCCCTACCTGCCAACCAGTCAAATGATTGCAGACAGCCTGACTAAAGCTGTCAGTCCAGAACTGCATCTTCAATTCATTAATCATTGCCGGCTTGACCCAGACAAAGCAAAGAAGAGGCATGATTAAAGCTCCCCAAAGGCATCGTACGCAAGCTTGAGAGGGAGTATTAGCGCAATTTGCGATTAGCAACCTTGCTACCTTGCATCATTATGTGTAACCAAGTAAGAGTTTTCATTCCATTATTATTTTCATTCCACTAGGAGATTGCAAATCCTCCCTTGTCAACATTAAGAGGATAGGAATCCTCATTCCAGCTCATCTTACTCATTATTTAAGTAGGATAGTCATCCTTAGTTTTTCAATCAATCCAATCCTTATGACAATCTTTATGAGTACTTCCAACTGCCAAATATGACCTCCATGACTATTGCTAATCCTTATGTAGCTTACCAATCACTCTCAGAGCCCATTTCCCTGTTATTTATGTAGAGTAGATTATTCGCTCGCTTAATTGATTAAGATGCTCTTCAATTCCCCACCTGCTCGCTCACAGTTATGAGCCCGGCTTAGCTCCCTTATAGCGCATGTAACTGAGTGCAGGGAATCAATGTAGCAACCTATCATAAATTAAGGGCTATCTAGATGATGTATATATATGTAAATAAGTGACTAGGCAGATGAGCGCCAAGCAGGTAGCAAGGAGGCTAGAAGAGACTAATAAAGGCAGATGGACCTAGTGTAGGCGGTAACCAACAAGTGTAGGCTATAGTACCAATTAATGCTGTTCCGTGACAGCGCATAGTTAATTGTCCTGTATCTAGAGCTTCTTCATCAGCTTATTCATTATGGAAACCTCTGTTCAGCACATCCAAAATGTCTAACGGTCAAATATTCTCCTCACGAGCCCTCGTGATTGGATTCCCTGGATATTCATCGTCCAAGATGCGGCAACGCAAGCGGGTGTTTGGAAATACATTAATCCATTCAAGACAAATGTGCCTATACTTACCGAACCTTAAAGCCCTGATCCACAACTAATTAAACCCAAAGCTACATTAATTGCAGAGCTTAATAATAATTAGATCCCACGTTGGAACGCCGTCTATCGTGAGTACGAAAACCAAAAGAGAGATTACATTCAACAGAACTTAGCCATCGACCGTATCTCAATATATAGTACCATCACAATCTTAGCCGCACATATTAAACTTATTCGCAAACAGCCTCCGGTGCACAGCAGGCTCGTAGTTTTACGGAAGCTACTTACGCTAACCCACTAATCTCAGTCACGGGAGATTAAAGAGAAATATAGGTTATTAAGAACCTACTTACAGAATCAGAATCTGGAAAAGTAGATTGAGAATTGGCGTAGCACAGTTACTATTACTAAAGACCTGAAACTACTTAAAGTTAGTGGCAATAGAGCCTAAAAGGACTTCATGGTGGCTATATTAGCTATCTATCCAGAACCAACAGGATGAATATTATATAATCTATAAAGGAAACGAAAGAGCTAAGGAGCCTCTCACGAAAGATTAAGGATCTAATTAAAATATTCCAAAACTACGTCCGACTACGACCATTACAATTCAATACTCTTTACTCTTTTACAACACTTGAAGTGCTAATCTTATATACCAACATGTACCTCGCTAGAAGGAGCGTTGGTTCAGTAAATGCCTATATATTAAGATTGAATTCAAAAACAAGATTAAAGGCTAAAGTCTCTAATGTACCGCCTTAGCAGCGCCAGGAGTAGTTTCAGAGTTGGGAGGGATACGAAATCGACCTGGAATGCAGAAGTGGTAAGCTCAAGGTTCTCTTGGAAGAACGACTCTGGATCTTTGTCGTTCAGCTGAACCAGTCCCTGGCGCAGGGCGAGGATAGTTCGAATGATGTAGCTGAGTTGCTGCGGCTACTGGGACATAATCCGCCAAATAATGGCAGAGAATTGAGTTCAACAAATATTCTTAACCGTATCGAAAGCGATAATGAGATTATAAAGCGATAAAGCATCTCAAACGCTCATCACTTCCATCTGCAGCTCCACTGTGAGATCGAGAAGACGTTTTCGTAGGACCAAGTTGAAGTGCCGAGTGCCCGAAGTCAGGTATGATGGAGAAGGCAAAAGTAGAAGTATGTTGAGGTGCGAAGAATTCTTGTAGGGCCTTCGCCCGAGCGTTTTGTAACGACTTTGTTCAAGGGGGTAGTATAGATAGCCAGTCTAAAGTGAATAAGTAAATGGATTGGTTCTCCTTACTCCGGACGTAAAAAAAGTCGAAAGCTACCGACGAAGTGTACTCTTTGAAGCGTAAGACTCGACAACCGTGCATTACAAAACACTTGTATGCCATAACAGACGCTTACAACTCAACGGGTTTGTCATTTCTTAGCATGATAAATAATATATAGATTTCTTTAAATTATGCTACTACTACCTAATTTTATATAGAGAGGACACTCTTTGAAGCTTCCTTAAGTGTAAGAATAAGTCCTTGCAGTATGGTCTATTAATTTATAGCTATTATAGTAGTATAAAGCTCGTGCTAAAGCTAAAGCTTTTGCACTACTACTTCCACTTTTAGTAACTGCTATAGCTGCTGTAGCCTTCTATAATAGTTTAATTACCTCTTTAATTATAAGGCTCTCTCTCCTTAGGTAATATATTTGACTTGTATATTACGCTTTTTAATAATCTTAGCGCTGGTGGCTTCTGCTTGCTTTAATTACTTAGTTGTGATTATAAGAGACTAAATAACTTGCTTAGCGCTCTTTATAGCCTTTATAAAGGCCCCACCATTATAGGTAAAGTTGAACGCCATTGAAGATTATGTTAACGACGTTTTAATTACTATCTACTGCTTCTTAATTTGTCGTACTGTTCTAGGTGTATTACTAACTGAATTTATCGTTAAAGAAACTGTAAGAACTGGTTCAGGTGTTATAACACAGAAACCTCCTAATTTAACGAGCACCTCTTTAGGATTAAATGGAATAATACTAGTAGCTCTAAAGCTTGCTTCTATATTACTGTGGCTTAACGCTTCAGGACGAATTTTAGCGTAGATGCGAAAAAAGTTATCCGCACTAACGTGATGTTAACCACTACGAACCAACTATTCAATACCTTAACAATAGCGTCATTTGACAACGCTAAAACAACCAACATCTAGCAGTTACGTAATGTGTGAGGAATGGGAGAGCAGCTATAACAGGATAATGTTGTTATTTCTTACGTATGTTTCAAATGGTTCAGAACAGTAGCTACTGTGTCCATCCATAACGAGTAGTCACTTCGTTCCTGTTGTATACTCCTTTATAGCAGGATCAAACACCTGGGTGAGCCAGATATACCCTAATTTGTCGTTAGTCCAGCCTGTTTCACTAAGAGCAATTTTCCACTGCTCTGGAACGCAAGCATCTTTATCAAACCAGATGTTTTAAAAGACCTTTTCTTTAGCAATAACCATGGCTGGAATATCGTGTTTAGCTGCACTTATGTACTCAATTACAGTCATCCAGTCACAATCGCTAGGCTGAATATGGTACTTAGGGCTATTAACAGCTGTGACAACCTTAGCAGTTCTAATATCACCCCTCATAAAGCCTATCTCGTCCATATTGTAGATATCATTATCCTGAATGTCGTGCTTATTTACCACGTTCTTGAAGAGTCGAAAATGCTCACTAATTACCTCAGGATCTTCCTGTTTTGCTTGCTAGTAATCGTACTTTTTACTTTATGCAAGCTTCACTTCCGGATTGCGTAAAACGTAGTTATTTACCCAGTTTTTGCCTACTGGCTTCTTGCCTTGGAGGTGCCGTAACATATTGGCTGTGTCCTCCACGATTCGCTTGCGAAAAGAGTAACCACAAGAGGCAAGGTCTAATATCCACTCAGTAAGCATCTGCTTTTTGTTGTTATTGAGGTTTCGACCGTTTACGAGGATTACGTCGCGTGGTTGCCGACTATTAAGGCGATATTATAGAGTCTTAAGACTCACGCAATACATACGCGTAGCAGTCTTAATATCAGGAAATTAGCCTTTTTTATATGCGTCCATAGCTATAAGGAGCCTTCCTTGTCTTTCCTGGGCCTGCTTATTCGCTTTTCGTGGCATACTATTCGTGTAGAGAGTGTGTTGAGTGTTTGGTGATGGTCTTGGCACAGCAGACCCGTTCAGTTATAAGACCCGTTTGGTTATGGAATACGTTAGACATACTATCAACACTACACATTTAATTATTATGTAGTTAACTAGTCATTGCCTTTAAGTAATTAATAAATAATTCATGTTTAAGACAATATTTATGAGCACTTCTAGCTGGCAAAACATGACCTCCTCCATTACGTAATGACACCGTGTAGCTGAGTACGGGGGACGGTTAGCAGGTGAAGTGATAAAACTAAAATCGAGTTCCCAACCAACCATAGCAGGTATGGAAAACATGGAATTTTACCAGCCAAAATAGGCCAAAATATATTTGTATAATGACCTAGAGGTAATATAGAGTGAATTGTCTAGCACATAATGTCGTATACCTGCTGTGCACCTGCCGCATGTGATAATAACATACAAATAGTTTAAAAAGCTCTCTTACTTACTTAACCTTACCTTTAATAATAATAGTAATGTAAGGATCTTTTATTGCCTTTTAATCTTTATATGAACTTATTTTATAGGGCTCTTGTTCTGTATAATACTGTTATTACTACTACTACTACTACTATACCTAACTAGAATCCTGTTCTATATATAGAATAGTAGTAGTTAGCACTGCTAGTTTATAGTCTATAAGTAAGAGCTATATTAGCTTTTCTTAAGCGGGATATAAAGTACGTATGCGGTAGTATAACTTTTATTTAAGTATTAACACACCAGCCTTTATACATTAACGCTATTCTTATATAATCTTGTGAAAGAGTAGTAAAGTAATTATATAGTGCTTACTATAGCACTCACTTAAGTCTCTATCTCTTTTTAGAGTATTACTATATTAAGAGATACTTTAGTGGAGTATATGCTAATTATAAATAGCATAACCATACTAGTTACTACTTAGTATAAGAAGAGAGTAATAATAAGCTAAATAATAGCTTTTTATACTTACCTTTATTAGTAGGACCTAGTAATAGAGATAGTATAATAATAGTACCTATTTTTATTAAGAAAGACCTTTTAAGGGCAACGCCCTAGAGTACTATTATTTTAGCTTAAGTACATATAAACTTTTCTTTCTTCTTTTATATATCTATCTATAAGAGTTATTTATAATACTAGTATATATTTAGCTACTAGAGGTTATTAGTAGCACCTGGATAAAGCTTATACCTTTACGTGGTATCTAGAATTAGTAATTTTATACTATAAAACCAAATTAAGCTATTATATATATAGAATAATAAAATGAATTAAATTGAACTTTATATAAGATATACTAGCTCTTTTACTTCTTACTTGTGTTTTAAAGCCTATAGGGACTGGAAGCTTTAAACTCTAGTAACCTTAACTCTTAAATATCTAATAATATAGATAATGCTTGCTTTTATTTATATAATATAACTTCCTACTTTATAGTAGTTTATTTTGTTTTTTTCTTAATTTTCTTATTCTTCTTCCTCTTCTTAATCTCCTTCTTTAACTTTGTAGGCTTAATTGGAGAATTCTTAACTATATCTTTATATAAAGCTTCTTCAACATTTTCAAGAACGAGATATATATTTGTATAGTTATTACTATTCTTTTTAAAGTATCTACTATTAACTAATTCCTTTACTGTTTAATAGCTCTTGGCGCTTTTTGGAAGGTGTATTATACCATCTTTATTAATATTAACAGCAAGGTATTTTAGGAGTTTTAAGATTATAGAAAGGTTAATTTACATGACTTTACTAAAGAGAGTTTAAATAAAGTCATTAAAGTTATTAATTATAGAGTTAAGTGCCTAAATATGCGTTTTATCTATAAAATAATTAAAAGAGAAATATAGAATAGCGTTATACGTACATAAAACTTTATATTTAATAAACTTATTTCATTTCAAAACATTATCACGGACTTTTTTATATTATATAAGGTAAATATAAAATAAGATTAGTAGCTTTATAGCTAAAGGTCTATAGTTTAAAGATTATAATATTTTTTAAATTAATTACTACTAAGCTATCTTAGCTATTGTATGACTCTAAGCCTTTATATAAAATAATACTAGTAATAGATTTATTTAGTGTAACTAGGTTTAAGTACTAGAAAAAAATATACTCTTTTTTACTACTCTTAAATCTAGTATATTATTAATTATAATTAACTAAATTTTTTCAGATTATATAAAAGTTACAGGTTAGAGCTAAACACTATAATTTAAACAAAAAACATAAGAAAAAAGATATTTAGAATATAGATCTTTTATTTTAGAGTAGTATATTAGAATATTTTAATTTTCTATTATAAATTACTAACATTATATAAATTAATAAATATAAATAATAAAACAAAAGACAGAATTAATAATAAAATAAAAATAAGTTTAAAAAGTTTATAAAAAGACTATAACTTAAGTAAAGAGTTAAACTAAATTTAAATAATTAATACATTAACATTATTAATTATATTTATTTTAAAATTAATAGATTATATAATTGCTAGATTACCTTAAATACGTTACTTTTATATATATAATTATATATAAAGTTCTTACCTACTAGTTTTATGCCCTAACTAGTACTATAAGAAAAGAAAGTAAAGAATTAAACTTATTCTAAATATATTTTTAAGCTTTCTATTAAAGTTAAAAATATATACCAAGAAATAGATTTATATAATTTTTAGAAGAAGATAAAGTAGCTAATTTTAAATTAAATTTTAAAAAGTAGAGTATACTTTAGCTCTATTTAAATATCTTAAGTAGAAAATATATAATAATTACCTAACTCTTAATACTACTCTTTATTATATAAAGTTGTTTGTAATTAAAGAATAACTTCTAGTTCTATATATAGCTTTCTAGATAGTTATATAGTATATATAGCTTACTAATAATAGCATTAAATTAGTTCTTTTACTTTTAAATTAAATGTAAGTTCTATAATCATATAAAATTATAGATTTCTTTTTAAATAATTAGAATATAAAGGGTGTAAAAAGAGACTTAATTAGTAAAATTATTTTTTAAAAAAAGACCTTAAAACTAAAAACTTTAAAAGTAGTTCTATCTTTTATTAAATATCTATAAAATTAAAAAATTATATAAAAATACTTACTTACTAATAGTAAAGAAAATCTTTTAATAACTATTACTATTAGACTTTAATTCTTTAATTTATTATACTAGTATTATATAGGTAGTAGTTTTTAAATTAAAGACTTAACTTAACTAAAGTTTAAAGCTTATAATAAGTATTTACTAGTATACTAGTTTCTACTCTATAATTTAATTATATAAAGCGTGGTTGTTGCTGTATACTCTTTAGAATATTAAGAAATTACTAAAAATAGAAAATAGCTATATAAGCAGAGATCTCTATGTATACCTAAATAATATATTATAAATATATATTAATATATATATAAATCTCTACTCTGTACAGCTTTAGCTTAAAATAACTATTAATAAACTAGATAAAATTTAGTTTAGGAATAATATACTTCTTATAGAAGTACTAGAGATTTTTTTTTTATTACTCTATAGCTTTAGTATTAATTATATAATAGACCTAGAATAATTAATTCTATGTAATAATATGTTCTTTCTGCTGAAAATAGGTATATAGATATTTTTATCTATATCTATTAATTACCTCTTTTTTAAGTTTTTAGGTAATAAGTCTTTATATAAGTTTATTAATCTACTATTATTATTTAATTTTATAAACTTACTATTAAAGACCTAGCTTAAAATAAAGTTATATAAGTGTATATTTCCTAATTTAGAAGCCTTTATTTTTAAGTGTATATAGTATATTCTTATTCTTAAGACTAATTTTAAAGAATAGTATTTAAATTTACTTCTTAGCCTGTTCTTTAATCTTTATAGAAAGCTATTATACTATCTTCCAGCTCTTAAAACGCCTTTATATTATATAAATATTAATATTAATATTATATTATTCGTGAAGGTGTTTGGTAATTTATTTAAATATAAAGCTCTTATAAAATAGTATAATTATTATAGTAACTATCTGTAATATAAAAGTCTTCTAAGAAAGCCTTTCTTATAAGCTTTTTTTTTATATTATATATTTATATATTAGCTTCACGTTAGTGTATAAGCCCTCGCCCTAAATATTTTAGCTTATAACTTATTATATTCTTTCTTTTTTTACGTAATGTCTTAAATTATTATCTGGTATTATATTTAGTAATTAATTAATACTTTTTATTAAGTACTTAACTCTCTACTTATAGTACTACTGTAATATTATATTACGTTTTTACTAATTTCTTATAATAAATAACCTAGACTTTACTAAAATCTTTAAAGACTTTATTTCTTAACTTATGACTCTAAAGGTAAGTAATAAATTACTTATAGATATTTTAGTAAGATAAAAAACCTAATATAAAAAAAATATAAAAGTTTTTTATATTAAGCTTAATAAAATAAAGTAAGTGTTTATTAGTTTAATTTCTATTATTATTATCTCCCCTATTAAAGAAAGTCTAGCTCTTGTTATTAGTTTATTTAGAAGTAGCTTAAGTCCTATAACTCTAACTCTATTTATAACTATAACTAGTACCTATTTTTAAGTTTCTTAAGTTATAGTTAGAAACGTAAGATCAACTATTATACTAGAACTTACTATATTACTAATAATAATAAAATCTAATTGTTTACTTAACTCTCTAATATTTACTAGAAAATAAAAAAACTTATATATCTTTATTAGGAAACTTAACTATAAGTTTAAAGATAATACTAATTAATATTCTACTAAACGCTCTTAACTTCTATATATATATTTAAGACTAGAGAAAAACCCGGTAACATTTATAAATTCTCTTATAAATAAGAATATATACTTAGTAGAATAATTAATTACCTTTTTGTAAGCTATATATAGAGATCTAAATAGAAAACTTACTATCTTAAGTAAGCTTAATTTGTTTTATTAAGAATAAAAAAGTTTTACTATTTACTTTACTAAATTCTATAGACTAGCTGCTAATATTAGATTAAATGAAATTAATCTAATTACTTAGCTAAAAAGGTTCTTAAATGATAATCTCTATTAGATAATAATAAATATTAAAATCTCTATTTAATATATTAAATAACTACGTTAACTTAATATTTTTATATAATAATAATTTTTAGTATCTTTTTTTACTGCATCTTACTAGGCTATAACCTGTATTATAAAGAGATTCTAATATTATAGAAATTAATATCTTTAACTACGCTTCTATTAGATTAGCTAATTAAAAAGTCTAAAAGCATAATAACTAATATTTTAAGTATAAAAATGTTATGAGTTGCCTTTACTTAACGGTACGTTTCACGTTTAGTAACTCTGCCCTAACTGACGTTCTGATAGAACTTTAGCCCTTTCCGTATCTGGAACAGATAGCCTTAGGTTTAACAGAATAGAGTTTGTGCTTTATCGCAAGGTAGGGAGAGGAGTGTATAATAGATTTAATAAGATAATGTTAAACTATTTCACTCAAGTTCAAGTCTCAACTTAGAGATAAGATCTTGATTTTAGAGTAACTATGAAGAATCAAAAGTAGCCGTGAACCGTCTGACGTCCCATACTTATAGTAGATCCTTCGTGCGTACATTGTATACTAGTGTTTAGTATGTTGGATACTGTCTGAAGAGATAGAAGTGTCCGAAGTCCTCTGGCTCTTCTGTCTCTTCTGGCTGCTAAGTGTCACATGAGTTACTGCTTCCAATCCTTTGGCATGGTTCCGTATTTCTGCCCTTGCTTCTTGGCCTGTGCTTTAGCCTGTGCTAATGCGTCCCGTGTCTGCTTACAGTTCTTCCTTTCGAGCTCGAACATACGTTTCTATTTAAGAGCTTCATTGGCTGTTGTCGTCAGTTCCTTCAGCTCTTCGGGTGCAGTTGCTTTACTGTTGCTGTTTGTAACACTATCCCCCTCTTCCAAGTCTTCGTCTTGGAAGATAGTTTCTTCCTTTTATAAGCAGTATAAAGGTAGCAGGTCTTCTGCTCTGTGTTCTAGACTGTAAGACTCTTGATTTCCTTTCCTTCTTGTCCAGCCTCTTCACGATGACACGTCTTGAGTCGTCTCTAATACGTGCTTGCTATTTAGCTTCTCAGATCTGTAACGAACCCCACCACATGCCGACACCCTACTTAAACTGTTTTCATTGAGGTGATAATTGCCTTATGAATCTAAGCTCTAGTCATTACTCAGCCTGTAATGATCGCAATGCGAAGTGTGATTTGGTTGTGTCGCAGCCGGAATAGGACTGTCTTGATCGCGATAAGGAAAAACTCCGTTGTTAGCTTAAGAAAGCGCAGGACGAAGCTATTGAGACCTGTTACTATCTTCTATTTGTTGACTAAGAAGCCTAAGCTCGGGAGCGTCGTCTCTGTCGTGAGCTTGCAAAAATTAATTCTAAAGAGAAGGAGATGTTTGATCGAGAGATGGCCTTTATTTGTAAGGTTTAAGCTCTTAAAGAGGTAGAAGCTTATTCTTGGGGTTAAGAAGCTTGTACACTGTAATCCGCAGTAGTAGCTTCCTCCTAACCTGTTTCTCCTTCCTTCTCAGGTTTTGAGTGGAATGTTCTTTATTCCCTTTATTTCTTAGATTTAGCTTTAGAGTAAGTCTTTGTTGCTCCTGATGGTACTAGTTAATTAGCTCTAAACTATTCTTTAGGTTCCTAATTAGCTCTTAGGTATTATTCTTAGGTCCGTATTCTCTCTATCTAACTAAATATTTCTACTAATAACTAAACTGCTGGTAGTCCAGAATCTACTAGACTTCATACTTAATATAATCTTCCTTAAGTTTGAGTTTTATCTATAGTTTGGCATTCTATAGTACTGGTTCTAATTTTAAAATATGGAAAACTAGGTAAATCCTTATGTTATTAGGTAGTTATAGTTCGTAGTTTATAGGTCCTATTTATCATTTAACTTTAAATGGTCTTAATTTAACGTGATCTAGTTTTCGTGATAGTTGCTTTATTTCTAAATTTTCTTTTTTTAAGAAAACCTTATCCCCTTTCTTAAAGATTAGTCCCTTAACTTTAGATTTATTCTTAATTTATTTGCTAAGATTGCCTTTATAGGTGATTTTCCGTGTAATATCTTTATAAAGTAGTTATAAATCCTTAACCTTTTTTCTTATAGATTCTAATATTTTGTTTAGTTTCTATGGTTCTTAATAAGCCGTAGGCTCATAACTATAGTTTATATAGAATAGTAATTTTCTATTATTAATAACTTTACAGAGTTGTATGTAAACTTAGTTATTAATAATAAGTTAATCTAATTATCCTATAGTTTATTAACGGATATTTATAAGTATTATTTTAATATTTAATTTGTCCGTTCCGTCTGTCTGTCCGTTTATAGGTGAAATGCTATTAAGAAACAGTATTCTACCCCTAGTTACCTTATAAACGTTTTTTAGAATATTAACGTGAATAATTTATCTCTGTCTGTGATAAATTCCCGTAGTATTCTATATCATACAATTAAAATTTTAATTAGTAATATAGCCAGTTCGTTTGCTTTAATTTCCATATAAGTTAGTTTAAAGTAAGTATACTTTATTAATCTATTAATAATAACCAGTATCATGTTATACTATTAATCTCTTTAGATAGTAATTATTAGTATTCCTGTAATAAAGTTCATTATAACTAATTCCTATAGTAGATTTAGTAAAGATATAGGTTATATAAGTCCATACTCTTTATATTTTAATACTTTATTCTTTTTATAATTAATATATTCTAAAAGAATTTTCCTGACCTTACTTTAAATTCCTGGAATCTAGAAGTATCTGTTAATCCGTTCTATAGTTTTCTTAATTCCTTAATATCCGTGCATTTCTGCTGAATGTTAGTTTTTAATTAATTTAGTTTATAATTCATCTAGTACATAAATTGTCTCTTAGTCTAAATTCTATAGTAGTTATCTATTATTAAATTCCCTTATTCGTTTTTCCCAGGTGTTTTTGATAATAATTATATATTTAATATTAATTTATAAGCTTCTTAGAGATCTATCCTGTCTTTACTTAAGTATTATATTATGAATTTCTAGTATATCTCTTATATAGTCTGCTTATTAGCTAAGTGTGTTAACTACTATATTTTCTTTTCCTACTTTATAAAGTATTCAAAAATTAAATATAGAAACTAATTTCTATTATCTAATTTATTATTAATTTAACTTCTTTATTGTTGTGAATGCTGTTAGATTCTTATAGTCTAAATATACAACAATTTAGTACTTAGCTCCTTCTAAGTAATATTTCTATTTTTTAAATACTTAAACTATTACTAATAGTTTTTTATTATAAATATCATAATTTAACTTAGTAGTTGTAAGTTTGTGAGATAGAAAGTCTACTAGATATTTATACTTATTATTTTATACTTATAATAGAATAGCTTTTATAGCTCTGTCTAATGTATTCACATATATCTCTATTTAAAGTTATAAATTAAATATCTTTAATATTAGTGGTTCCTAGAATATTTTTTTTAGGATTATAAAAGCTTTATTTTCCTTAGCTTCCCACTTAAATTATCAGTTCTTTTTAAGTAATTCCGTTAAGGGTGCTGTAATTTTTAAGTAGTTCTTAATAAATTATCAGCAGAAACCCGTGAATCTGAGAAAAGAATAAACTTTTTTTGTATTTATTAGTATAGGCTATGATAAAACGTCTCTAGCTTTATCTAAATTAACTACTATTCCTTCTCGGGATATTAGATATCCTAAGAATTTAACTTCTTTCCTGTGGAACATATATTTCTCTGTTTAAATATATAAGTTGTGTTTCTTAAGCTTTTGTAGTACTTTCCTAGTATACTTAACATGTTCTTCTAGCGTTCTATTTATATATACAAGTACGTTATTAAAATATACTATCATAAATATGTCTAGATATTCTCTTAGTATATAGTTAATAATTGTCTGGAATGTTGCTGGTACGTTTGTGAGTTTAAATAGCATAACTAGATATTTAAATAATCTATATCTTATCTTTAGTGTGGTCATCCATTCGTGTCCTTTAGCTATTCATATTCTATAGTATCTGTTTTTAATATTAAAGAGACTAAACTATTTAGCTCCTCTGAGTTTATTCATGAGTTCTAATATTAAGGGTATAGGGTAACGATTTTTTACTATAGCTTTATTAAGATATCTGTAGTCAACACATAACCTTAATTTACTATTCTTTTTTAGTATAAAGAGTATTAGTGATACTATAGTGCTTTTACTTTCCTATATATATTCTTTCTTTAAGTTTTTATTTAGATATCGTCGTAACTCCTCTTGTTAATTAATAGATAGTTAATATAATAGTTTTGGTTTTAAATCTATTCTTTCTTTAAGCGTGATCTTATAGTCCTAGTCTTAGTATTCTAGTAATTAGTCTTTAGCTTTCTTAAAGAACTATTTTCTAAATTCCTTTTAGTATTCATTCGGTATAATAAACGTGGTATTATGAAAAGTCGTTTTCTTTATCTATATTATAGCTTACGTTTGTTTATAGTAGTCCTTTCTAGTTCCTATAGACTTTATTCTTTAGTTAATTAGTAAATTCTATTATACTAGCTAGTTCTATCCTAGTATAAGATTCTTACTACCTAGATTTATAATCTTAATATAGTAGTTATTTATATAACTTGCTACCTTAATAATCACATTCTCTATTTTAAGATTAATTAGACTTTTTCTGAATATTACTAGACTATTGTCTATACGTACTACTCTTATAGGTTTATTTAAAACTCTAGTTAAAATATAGTATCTTTATATTTACTTATTTAATATAAGTGTTTTACTAGCCCTGCTGTCTACGAGTGCTTGCGTTTAAAAGCTATTAATATATATATCTATATATAGCTTATTTTCGTGTCTTTATCTAAGTCGTGTATAGTTAAGTAATAACTTTTATATTTTAACCTTAAATTAGCCCTCTAGTAGTATGGTTATTACTTACTAGTTTTCTAGTTTTTTATTAGTTATTAACTCTTAAGTAGTAGTTATTTCCTTAGTGTTTCTTCCTTAAGTCTGTAAATAAAGTATTATTAGAGTTAATATTATTTTTATAGTAGTATTTTATACTTATTTCTTATTTCTTCTCTATAATTTTAGCACTTCTATTCTAAGAAACATTCTTTAGTTATTAGTTTGGTATGTAATTCTATAGCTAATTATTTATTTTAGTAGTATTTAGTTTAGTAATATTAGCATCCTAGTTAGCACTTATTTTAGTCTAACTATTTATATTTCTTAGTCTTTAGGTCCTAAAGTTCTTTTTTAGAATCTATATAAATCAGTTCTTACTATATATTAAGTTCTTATTTCTATGCTATTTATTTTAGTACTTATTTTATTATTAGTTTTTTAACTTATATAGCATAAGCTATTTATTTACATTTTTATTTAGTATACGTTTTTTCTTTATATATTTAGTACTTCTTTTATATAGTTCTCTCAGCGGCTTCTTTGTCTTATACTTATAAAATAAATAAAGTAAGTTCTTTCTCTAGTTTTTTATTCTAGTTTTATTTTAACTTTAGATGTTTAATAGAATAGTAATAGGTTACATAGCTCATAAGTAGTATTAGTTTTTATCTATAAATTTTATTTATTTATATAGCTAGTTTTTATTTACTAAGTTTTTTATACTGCTTGTTACTAGCTGCCTGTAGTATTTATTAGTACTTATATATCCTATCTCTTAAGATAACCTTCTAGTACTTAGTAATATAATATTTCTCTATATAGTATTTTAATCTATAAATCTAGTAGTATCCCTAGCTTACTTATTATCTAATTATTATAGATATTAGCTTTTTACTTTTTATTATTTCTTAATTTTATTATTATCTGAATTTCTAATTCTCCGCTCTGAAGAGTCCTTTCTTCTGTTAAATTATTTTATAGAATTAGTTAACTTCTTTTATAAAATTAGCCTAGTATTATTTAATAGTAGTTTTTTATATAATAGTAATTATATTATTAGCCTGTTTTACTAAATAATTCTTAATCTATTAATATAGTATTTTATATTCTTATCTAAGGTGTATATAGCTTCTATAAATCTAATATTATTTTTTCTAGATTTATTATATAATAGCCTCTTTAGTTATTTAGTCTCTAGTTAGTTTTATTTAGACTATAGTAATCTTAATTAATGCCTTAGTCTAAACATAAACCTATTTAACGTCCACTTTTTATTATTTATAGTTTTTAATAAAGTGTTTTTTTTTTCTGTAATTAAGACATACTCTATATACATAATAATCTATTTATTCCTTAGTTTATTTATTTTACTTTTTTTTATTAATTTATGCGTTCTTGATTGATACTTAGTTGATTTCTATTATATTATAGGTTTAAATATTTCTTTTATTTTTTTATAGTATATAGATTATTAGCCTAGCGTTATTTTTCTTTTTCTGTTTTTTTTAATACTAATAGTTATTAATAGTTACTACTTATTTAATAATTCTTAGAAGTATACTAAGTTATTTTCCTTAGAAAATTTTATTCTTAATTCTATTCTTTAGTCCTGCGTAGTATATTATGACTAGAAATTAATTTATTTAGTCTAGTTAAAATTAAATTTACTTAAATTCTACTATGTAGTTAGCTGCTAACGTGCATTACTTAAGCCATTAAAGCTTCTAAATTACTTTTATTTCTTTATTAATTTCTTTAAAGACTATAATTAGTTTCTTTTTAAAGCTCTTATAGTTTCCGAACGTTTTTTTAATATTACTATTATAGTTTATAAGTTCTGCTAATCCTAAGTTTAAGTTTCCTTTAGTAAGATAGTTTTTTATAAGTAGTTTAAACTATTTTATAGCTCTTTTTATTATATTCATATCAGCTACCAAGATCTAATCTTAGTTAGTTATAAATAAGAATTAATTAAACTAATAGTAGAGGTCTATTATAGCTATAAAGATTTTAAGTTTATCTTTATTACTATTAAACTTTATAGGAGGTTATATTTTAGCTGTTTTTTTTCCATTAGTCTTACTTACTACTACTTATTATTATAGGTTAACTAAAGCGTCACGTAATTTTATAATAGCTATTTTTTATTTTTAAATAATTTATTATGTACTCTTACTTTCTCCTGATGTACTTCCGGTAGTAGATAAAAATCCTATTATAATTTCTTCTTTATTATTACTTTCTTTTAATAAATAAAGTTCCTGTTTGTCCTTATAGTAAGTTATTATAGACCATAATTAGAAATTTATTATTAGAATTAATCCAACGTTCTTTTCTATACTTTAAAAGGGTAGTTATAATATTATAAGTTGCCTTTACTTAATAGTACGTTTCGCGTTTAGTAACTCTACTCTAACTAATATTCTAATAGAATTTTAGCTCTTTCTATATTTAGAATAGATAGCCCTAAGTTTAATAGAATAGAATTTATGCTTTATCACAAAGTAAGAAGAGAAATATATAATAAATTTAATAAAATAATATTAAACTATTTCACTTAAGTTCAAGTCTTAACTTAGAGATAAGATCTTAATTTTAGAGTAACTATAAAGAATTAAAAGTAACCGTGAACTGTTTAATGTTCTATACTTATAGTAGATCCTTCATGCGTACATTGTATACTAGTGTTTAGTATATTAAATACTGTTTAAAAAGATAGAAGTATCTAAAGCTCTCTAGCTCTTCTATTTCTTCTAGTTACTAAGTGTTATATAAGTTACTACTTTTAATTTTTTAGTATAATTCTATATTTCTGCTCTTACTTTTTGGCCTGTGCTTTAGTCTATGCTAATACGTCCTATATTTACTTATAGTTCTTTCTTTTAAGCTTAAATATATGTTTTTATTTAAGAGCTTTATTAGCTGTTATTACTAGTTCCTTTAGCTCTTTAAGTACAGTTACTTTACTATTACTATTTATAACAAAAAAATATAATTATATTTTCTAAAACTATTTTATCTTTTTACTAGAACTTTAATCTATAAGCTTATTCTAACTCTAATAAGTAACCTACTCTTATTCTTTCTCTAGATTTAAATCTTTCTGTAAATAAGAATATTTCTAAACTTCTTAAGCTAGCCTATTAAAAGCTCTATTTTAGTATTAAGTTACTTCTTAAAACGTTTCTAATATTAGATTTTTATTAACCTTTAAACTTCTTACCTAGTAACTAACTTTTAGAACTATTAAGTAAATATTTTATATATTATCTAATAAGATAGCTCGTCTTACTCTATTACTACTTTAATTAATACTAAAGTAACTAGTATAAGTTATATGAGTAGATTTCTAGTTAGTATTTAAAAACTCTATCTCTTACTACTCTCAAACGTCCTATATTCTACTAGTTTTAATAATAAATATCTTAAAAAAAGTTATATCTTATATACTGCTAGTATAATTCTTTATTATGTAAATTACGTTAAGAAAATTTATCTCTTTATAACAGCTATAGGAAACCATAAATTAATTTTTAGCTAATCTTAAATAAGAAAGTATAAAATTAACTTTAACTATAATTTATAAAAGTTATTTTTTAATATTTTCTATTACTAGATTTATTACCTACGCTCGTCTTAATTTCTAATTTATTTAAAAAAAAATATTATCTACCTAAGAAACCTTTTAGTGAACTTTTTACTAAAAGGTTTTTATTTTAATATTACTTATATATAGTGCTTATAGACTTACTCTCTAAAGTTATTACTAACTACTTAAACTTAATATAATAACTAGTTAGTTAAAATAAACTATTAATTATAAGAATCTAATATCTATTTAAAGAATTTTCTGGTAAACTGTTCTGTAAAGAGCTTTTACCTAGAATCTAAATTTACACCTAAATCTAATACTAAACTAAATAGGGATCTTATAAGGAAATCTTTCTCTTAAGGCTCTAAAAACTTTTTAGTAAAGACTTTATTAAAAGGCTCTTATAAGAATTCTAAACTAAGTATAAACATCTATCTAATTAAGGCAGTCCTCTTTATATAAATAGTCTAAAAACATAAATATAAAATCTTTATTATCTTAATAGCTGATATTAATAAAGCTTTAGTTTTAAAAATCTATACTAATCTAGCTACTAAGGTTCTAAAGGAGTATTATAATATCTTTCGAATATTCTTATATAAAGAAGCTAATAGACTACCTAAATATTATATATATAACTATAAGATTATCCTTAAGGAAGAAAAGCAACCCGGATTTAAATCTCTTTATAGAATATCTTAAAATAAACTAAAAGTTCTTAGAAAGTATTTTAATAACTATCTTACTAAAGAATTTATTAGAATAAGTTTATCTCTTATAGCTGCTCTAGTTATCTTTATAAAGAAACCTAATAAAGGTTTTTAATTTTATATAAACTATTAAGCTTTAAACGCTATTACTATTAAAAACTATTATCTAATTCTATTAATCTAAGAAACTCTATTTTGCTTTAGTAAAGTAAAGTACTTTATAAAGCTAAATATCATCTCAGCTTTTAACTACTTCTATGTAATAGAAAAAGATAAATAGTTAACTACTTTCTAAACCTAATATAGCTTATTTAAATATTTTATTATATTATTTAAACTAGCTAATATACTAAGTATGTTCTAGTACTATGTAAATAATATTCTTTAATTATTTCTTAATATATTTTATACAGCCTACTTTGATAATATTCTAATCTATAGTAATTCTTTATATAAATACTAATAATATATAAAATAAATCTTAAAAGCCCTAGATAAAGCTAGCCTGTAACTTGATATTAATAAATATAAGTTCCACTAAAAATAAGTTACTTATCTTAAGTATATAATCTTAACAAGAGGAATTAGTATAAATCTAAATAAAATAAAGAATATTTTTAACTAGGAATTTTTTAAGAACGTAAAGGACATAAGAGCATTCCTAGAATTTACTAATTTTTATTAATAATTTATTAATAACTTTTTCTGTATTATGTCCCTATTTATAGCCCTAATAAAGAAAAATATCTAATTTAAATTTAATAATACTTATTAAGAGATGTTTGAATACTTAATATATATATTTACAACTACTCTAATTTTCTAACACTTTAATTCTAAATTACTAATTATTATAGAAACTGATTTCTTAGACTACGTAACTACTAAAATTCTTTTCTAAAAAGATAAATAAAGTAAACTAAGATCTATAGCCTACTTTTTTAAAAGACTAAATTTTGCTAAATATAATTATAAGATATATAATAAGAAACTACTAGCTATTATATATTACTTTAAATAATAGAGACCCGAATTAGAAGGTATTGTGTTCCTAATTTAAGTATTAAATAACTATAAAAATCTTTAGTACTTTACTATAATAAAGTAACTTAGTTATTAATAAGCTTATTAGGCTAAATATTTATTCTAATTTAACTTTACTATCACGTACTGACTAGGTAAGTAGAATGGAAAACTAGATATTCTTACTTACTATATATAAAATACTCTAGCTTAAGAAGAAGTCTAAAGAGCTTAATAATAAATATTTCTCCGCCCTAAACTATTTAATAATACTCTAGAATTAAACTTAACTAAGATAAATAGGTTAATTTAATAGATTATTAATAACAAATACCTAAATAATAAATTTATTTAGGAAATTTTGTTACTAATATGGGATAAAACCCGACACTTTAAGAAACTTTCTTTAAGTAAATATAAAAATTAAAAAAGCTAGTTATACTATCATAATTAGCTAGTAATACTAAATAATAATAAACTTAAAATTAAATTTCTCTGAATTATGTATAATTCTCTTATTAGTGGCTACTCTAGTTATAGAAAAACCCTTAAAATCCTATAATATGAATACTACTAGCTTTGAATATTTAAAATAACATATTAATATATATTTTATTACTATATCTATTGAAAATTTAAGACTTTTTATGAAAAGTATTATAGCCTCTTAAAACCTCTCTTTGTTTTTAAAAGAATAGGGAAGGATATCTCTATAGACTTTATTACTAACCTTCTAGAATCTAAAAACTATAGTAATATTATAGTTATAGTTAATTACTTTATAAAATACTAATATCTAATTTCTTATAGTGAGATAACTACTATAGACGTTGCCTATCTCTTCTATTAGTATATATAAATAAACTACGGTCTTCTAGAGATAATTATATTAAATTAAAAAATATAATTTATTTCTATCTTCTATAATAAACTCTATAAATAACTATAAATTAAATTCTAATTGTCTTCTGTATATTACCTAGAAACTAATAGCTAAACAGAAAAAGCTAATAGTATAATAAAATAAGTTCTATATATATACACAAACTATTAATAAAATAACTAAGTAAACTAGCTTCTTTTAGCACAATTTAAAGCTAATAATACTATATCTAAATTTATAAAAGTTTTACTGTTTCTAGCTAATACAGGCTAATATTTCTAAATAGGTTTTAAATTTTTTATAAGAATTTAAAAATATTTTTATTAAGTATTATAAGCCTTAGAAGTTAACCACATGGTAGAAAAAATAGCTAATATCTAATAATTAATTTAAGAAGAGATAATTTAGGCTTAAGCTCTCTAAAAAAAATATATAAACTAAAAATAATTACTTATATCTAACTATTAAATAGGAGATATAGTCTGGCTTAATATATAAAATATTTAAATAAAGTAACTTTCTAAAAAGCTAGACTTTAAGGCCTTAAGGAAATACTATATTTTTTAAATAATTTCTTTATACGCGTACTAACTTAAACTCTCTGAATTCTTAAATATATATCTAGTTTTCTATATATCATTACTTCAGCCTGCTGTGTCTGAATTTGAATATTTTTTAAATTAATAAAACCTGCTACCTAAACCTGTTAAAGTTAATAGGGAAACTAAATACTATATTAAATAAATTAAAGAACTGCGCCTGAATTGCAGGTGGAAACGCTATAAATATTTAGTTAAATAAACTAAATATAATAACCTAATATAGGAACTTATAAGCAACCTTTAAAATATAGCTATTATAAAAAAATTCTATTTTAAAAACCTAGACTAATTTAGACCTAATATTTAATATAAATACTTCTTATAAAAGCTTAGATCTAAAGGGAGGGTACTATTATAATAACTATTTATAATATAAGAGCCTTCTAAGAAAGCTTTCTTTATAAGCTTTTTTTTTATATTATATATTTATATATTAGCTTTATACTAGTACATAAGCCCTCGCTCTAAATATTTCAGCTTATAACTTATTATATTCTTTCTTTTTTTACGTAACGTCTTGAATTATCACCTGGTACTATACTTAGTAATTAATTAATATTTTTTATTAAGTACTTAATCCTCTGCTTATAGCACCACTATAATATAACTATTATATTAAAATTATAAATTTAGAAAGTAAAAATCTTATTTTAAAATAAAACTAAGTAGTATAATAAAATTTAATAATTAATTAAAAAAAATTAAAAAATTAGAAATAACTACTATAAATAGTAATACGTAATAATATAAATAAAAAAAATAATACTTTAAAAAACTATATTTATTGTACTAAAATAACACTAAAAAGAATTTAAAAAATAGTTTTTTTAAAAAAGCTAATAACTAATTACTAGAATACTAGAACTAAAACTATAAAATTATACTTAAAAAGAAAATAGATTTGAAACTAAGACTACTATATTAACTATTTATTAATTAGTAAAAAAAAAGCTACAATAATATCTAAATAATAAATTAAAAAAGAAATATATATAAATAAGTAAAAGTAAAATAGTATTACTAATACTTTTTATACAAAAAAAAATAATAAACTATAGTTATATATTAATTATCAACACTTTAATAATATAATAGTAAAAATCGTTACTTAATATTACTAATATTAGAACTTATAAATAAACTCTAAAAAGCTAAATAGTTTAGCTTTTTTAATATTAAAAATAAATACTATAAAATAAAAATAGCTAAAGAACATAAGTAAGTAATAGCTTTTAAAATAAAACATAATTATTTAAATACTTAGTTATGTTATTTAAACTTATAAATATACTAGTAACATTTTAAATAATTATTAACTATATACTAAGAAAATACCTAAATATATTTATAATAGCATATTTTAATAACGTGCTTATATATACAAATAGAATACTAAAAATATATATTAAGTATACTAAAAAAGTATTATAAAAGCTTTAGAAACATAAGCTATATATTTAAATAAAAAAATGTATATTCTATAAAAAGAAAGTTAAATTCTTAAAATACTTAGTATTTTGAAATAAAATAGTAGTTAACTTAAATAAAACTAAAAACATTCTATTTTAGTTTATATTAATAAATATAAAAAAGGATTATTCTTTTTTTGAATTTGTTGAATTCTACTAATAATTTATTAAAACTTTATATTACTTTTAACAAAATTACTAAAAAAGAATTAATAATATAAGTAAAAATAATGCAAGAATATAGTTTTTATAATACTAAAGAAAATGTTTTAAAAACTACTAATATTAAAAATATTTAACTAATAACTTTAAATAAAAATATATGTAAATAAATTAAATAAAGCTATAAAAGTTATTTTATTATAAGTATAAAATAATAAATAAAAACACGTAATAAATTTTTTATTTTATAAACTTATAACTACTAAATTAAAATACAATATATGTAACAAAAAACATATTTAAAAAAAATTAAATATTAAATTATTATATATTTAAACTACAAAAATCTAATGACATTTATAATAATGAAAAAGTTAAATTAATAATAACTTAAATAATAAAAATTACTATTTACTTTTAATTTCTAAATACTTTATAAATTAGAAAAAAAATAGTAGCTAACACACTTAGTTAATAAGTAAACTATATAAAAAATATACTAAAAATTTATAATATAATACTTAAATAAAAATAAAATAAATTTTTAGAAAACTTATAATTAAATATTAAAATAGTAGTTCTTATTAAAAATATATAGTAAAAATAAATTTAAAAATATAATAATAAACAACTATAATAACACAAAATAAAAACTATTTTTATATTAAAAGTATTATAAACTAAACTTATTATGAACTAATATTTAGCAGAAATATATAAATATTAAAAAAAAAAAAAAACTATAAAATAAGTTAATAAATATTTTTAAATTCTAGAAATCTAAAAAAATGTTAAATTTTTTTTTTTAGAGTGTATTAAGTACAAAAAGAATAAGATATTAAAATATAAAAAGTATAAACTTATAAAACTAATTTATTTACCTATTTTACAATAAAAATTAATTATAATAAACTTTATTATAAAAATACTAATAACAACTATTTTTTAAAACTAATAGTATAATATAATACCAGTTATAATAAACTAACTTATAAAGTATATATACTTTAAACTAATATATATAGAAATTAAAATAAATAAATTAGTAACTATATTAATTAGACTATAAATTACAAAATATAAAATACTACAAAAATTTATTATAAATAAAAATAAATTATTTATATTAATATTCTAGAAAATATTTATAAAAAAGCTAAAAGCTAAATACTACCTTTTAATAGTATTTTACTTATAAATAAATAAATAAACAAAATAAACAAACTAAACATTAAAATAATACTTATAAATGTATATTAATAAGTAATAAAATAATTAATTTAATATACTATTAATAGCTAAGTTTATATATAACTTTATAAAATTATTAATTTTTATAAACTATAGTTATAAGCTAATAACTTATTAAAAACTACAAAAACTAAACAAGTTATTAAAAATAGTAAAAATAAAAATTGAAAAGTTATAATAACTTTACTAAAAAATAGTAAAAAAGATTACTTAAAAAAAGACTTTAGTAAGTAATAAAAAGATAAATTTAAAATAAAGAAACTAACTTTTAAAAAAGAAAATAAGGTTTTTTATTATAAAAAAATTTGAAAACTAAATAACTATTAAAGGAACTAAATTATATTAAATTGAAACTATTTAAAGTAAAATAATAAATAAAATCTATAAACTATAAACTATAGCTACTTAAAAACATATAAATTTATTTAGGTTTTTATATTTTATTACTAAAACTAGTACTACTAAATACTAAATTAAAAATAAGAATTAAACTTAAAAAAGATACTACTAAGTATAAAGTTTAATAAACTATAAACTATTAATAGTTTAAGTATTAGTAAAAAATATTTAGTTAAATAAAAAAATTATAAACTTAAAAAATAGTTTAAAGCTAATTAACTAATATTATTAAATAAACTAGTAAATACTTACTTTAAGACTATATTTAATAAATATAAAAAATATAAAATATTTTATTTAAAAGTAAAAAAAAAAGTAAAGTAATACTAAATATTATAAGCAGTAGTATACTAAATTAATTTTAATAATTTTACTCCTTTTTTTATTACATAAACTTTGTTAATTAAAGTAAGTTTATACTAAAATATTTCTTTTTTCTAAAAATCTATTTTGGATGGTTCTATACTGAATCGGGGATCCGCGCTGCCAAGCACGCGTACCCGCAAAACCGATTACAGAAGTTTCGGAGCCTCTCCTCATCCATCACAGGAAAACATCAACGCAACATTAACAAAACCTCAGGAGCAATCGACTACGATCTAACAGGCTTTAATGTACAAAATTGAGAGGACATATAGGATTAACCCGAGGCTTACAATTCTACAACAGATCCTGAGATCCTTCCAACGGACCTATTGGAAGATCCCGCGTAGAGGTCCGGAGTGCAAAATCTCCACTACCTCTGACAACATCACCTCATATTCAACCCAACTTTCACAGTTTGACACCATCTCATAAACCCGCCCGACCATCAGAATCGGTCGGTCCCGCCAATTCCTAGACATCCCCAGCAAGAGGGACATGTTCGACGAGAGACACACATTCGACGAGGGAAAACATGTCCGACGAGAGAGACATGCTCGACAAGAGAAACATGCTCCGGGATAAAAACCACTGTAAAACCGGCGCGGCACTCATAACGACAACGTCCAGAACGTGGATACCGAAGAAGCCGTGGTTAGTCGGCTCGTCGGGAACCATCACAACTTCAAGAGCGTCTATCGTCTAAACAGCAAACCGACCCCGTCGACAGGGAGTACGAGACCCGCCTGAAGTGGAAGAATTGACTGACATGGCATGAACCCAACTATATCATCCGGCAGGTAAGTAGCCCCTGGAAAACGGTCCGTCAACCTAGATCATGACTGCAACGTCGATGGACAAACACCGGTACGATCGCGCTTAACATCCTGCCTGTCGGTTAGCATCCGCATCCTCACAGCCTACTGAGATCGGCACTTCACATTGTATCGACCCTCGTGACTGCCTACAAGCCACGGTTTCTCTTCCGGATACTATGCTCATATCAAATATTTCGTGAGGCAGGTCTAATCCCGCAACAGAGGTTTTAGGAACTAACTAGGCGCCTGTGCAAATTGACAGTCAACTGCACAGCAGCCCAGCTTAAGGCGGCAGACCGACAGGAGAGCCCCGGAGCGCGGCTGCAGCAACGCCTCCGCTCACTCTAACAGGCGGAGCTTAAACACGACCTCCTATTCCACCTAGAGAAATCCCGACTGCGGCCCCTGGACAACATGCTGGAGATCATGAACATCCCCCTTCGCGAGTGGATAACCGAGTAGGAGCGGGAGCCATCACGGTCCACGTCCCAAACACGCTGCGTTCCGTGCTTAGAGGAGCAGACGGAAGAGGAGACGGAAAACAGAGTAGGCAACGACTACAAGGTCGAGGAGTTAGACCGAGACATAAACATCAAGTCGATTTGCAACACGACGTCCCCATCGTCCACGTCATCTCGATCCCAGCGAAACGACTCTTAACCCCTGCTGGCAAACCCTCGCGCAGACCGCCGGGCGGCGCAACCCAGCTAGTAACACTGCTCCATCCTTCAACTTTAGTTTAGCAGTCAGCTAGCTAAACACATGCGTTACTCCCGCTGCTACTCTAACA